>JAOYSI010070024.1:0-96515 GCA_025775065.1 Hiodon alosoides
GATGGGCACCATTGTTATCCTGGCAGAGACCACTACCATCAGGATAGAAATATTTCACCCTGGGATAAAGAGGATCACTCAGAATAACTCCTTTAATTTCTCACCTTTCTGTACATATCCTTCACATGACAAAATCTTCAGTCACTTTTACTCAACAGATTACCAGATGATAAGAAATAAGGCCTGTAACCGTTTGACATTTCTTGGGATGTCTTTTTATTTCACCCTGTCCTATGTGACCTTGTCTTTGAAAGCTCAGTCTGTACTGCAGCTGGTAACCTTTCCAGGAGGGACTCCTAACACTTGGCATTAAAGGCAGTAGCATTGGTTCTGTGAACTGACCTTACTTGAGCCTACCCTTTGGGTTGCTGCACACTGTTGTTGTCAGAACACATGATCTGCCGATGTTTCAGCCAATCACTGAGCAGATTCATGCCAAAAACCAGAAACCTGCTGAACAGAAAAGACTGGCCTCGTAATTATCTGGAAACTGTCGTGCTTTTTGAATATAGCAAACAATTCTCTGACCTTCAAATCCTGTCTCATTTCTATTATAAAACTTTTTTTATAACCTTTTTTTCTGTACCAGTTTGTGGGATATTTTGGCAGCCCTTTTTCTCTTTTTCCTTTCTATTTCTCAGTGCAGTAAGTGTCTCTTCATGTGTTATTTTATACTAAACTACTTGGTGTATGCTATAGATTCCACACGATCTGATCTGGATATAGTCCTACCATAACTTGGCTTCCCCTTTGCATGCTAACTTAAGCAACTGGGCAATATATTCAGGAAGTAGAGAGAAACATTTAGACATTCAACAGTAGCTTCTCCCACCAGGATCAGTCATAACAAGTATGTTTCTGTCAAGTAGCCAAAAGAGACATGATTGGCACTCATAAATATCCTTCATTCTATCCATTTGCAAGCACAACTTATTGTAGCTGATTTAGTAAGATGTTTTTGCAGGTAGAATAACAGGAATACTGTTCTGTCTATTTACCTTTCTGCACACCCATACAACACAGGAATTCTGCCACTATAAATAAGCATCTATTCAACACCATAACACTAAACAGTTGAAACATTTTTTTAGAGAACAAAGCTTTTTGCTCATGTGTGCATCAAGTGTACATTATTTACTCTACAAGTCTCCAACTTGATTCTTTGTAACCAGATATATCTACTTTTACTTCAAATTTTGTCTAAATCCCTTTGAAAAAAGGAATACATTAACTATGGAAATTTGCTTAATGAAATTTGACTACTTCCGCAGCCACATTGTACTTCCAAAAAAGTCATTGTTAATGTTTTCATCTCAATGTGTTTGTAAAAAGCATTTGATTATTGTAGATTCAGACAGAAGTATTACAAAGAAGGATCCCCTGTGTCTGGTTCACGTTCACTCCTGAATGTCTGTGTGATGAAGAAAGGGGTTTGGTGTCCCTGCTGCAGATGTCAGCGTTCCACATTACAATCAGACAGGAATTGTGTCCCACTTGGCATGCCTTCAGGGCGTGAACGATCCCCCCGACACAGGTAGTCGTCCTAATGTGACCACAGGGAAATAAGGCATTGGAGCTATAATTGTGTTCACTAATAGGAACGGAATCAATAACAGGTTATGTGAGTCATTTTGAAAGATTCCAATATACACAATTTAGAAAGGCGTTAATCATGTTATAATTACTGTAAAAGACAACAACTTACCAGGAGGGTCTTTGTCCTGAGAAAATCAATGGCCACTGTCACCTGAGGCTTTAAGATTAAAATAATGAACAAAAACACTTGAGTGGGGTCTGGGAACAGTGGAATATTATAATGACAACTTAGAATAACTAAAAACTAGTATTTATTGCTACAACATACATGATTTTTCTACTGTTGACATAAAGTACTGCCTTTACCCTGACCCTGCCGCAGGGCATGTATGACAGACACAGATATTTTGATTATGGAATCCAGCTCAAAGGCAAGTCGAGATCATTTAAGATGATGGGCACTGTCAGCCTTACCATAGTTCTCTCCACTGGCTGGATACTACACTACTATACAACAGCCAACCTTAACTATAGGCACAGTTAATCTGTTAGTCAGCTTAACTTAAACTAACTTAAACAGTTAGTCATCCCTTAAGTCATTGCTGTTTTTACACGGTGGTATAAAGTGGACAGCGGTTAATGTACCAAACCCCTGCAGGTCCTCTGTGCAAAGCGCCTCTAACTGGACTGCATCTTTGTTGATTGCAGCCCGTTCTTTGGCGCATGCGTTCATCCTAAACATGGCTTGTTCAACCATAATGAACAAACAAGATAATTTGGTTGATCCGCATTACATCCATTAAATCCTGGATGAAAGACAAAACAACAAAACAAAACGGGGAACTTCTGTCCATAAAAGCTAATAGACAAATGTTGCAAACTGAAAACGTTTTTCATTGGTTTTACTGTGAAACGATAAAACGACACAATGTGAATTTGAGCTGAATTAACTGAACTAAACCCTAGAAAAATGAAAGACTGTGAAATGAAAAAAGGAGGATGTCGAAACATGCCGTAATTGTGGAGAATAATTGTGTCTGAATGAAACGACAAGAGCGAACTTAGTGTAGTCTCTAAAACTGTTCAGTGACATTTAAATAATGAAACCTCCCATGAGTGGTGGGCTGCAGAAGAGACAGTGATCACCCAACTGTTTACATTTAATAACACTGCAGATGTACGCTTCTCAGCTGTAATTACTCAGCATCTGCTTTCCTCAGATAAAAATTCTTTGTACAATTTAGAGAAATGTCAGAAGAATTTAAACTGTTATAAAAGTCACGACAACGACACTGTCCACGCAGACGTAGGAGTGTCAGAGAATTGAGTTTTTGTGAAGTTATTCTCCCAGTGCACTGTCACAAGTCAACGTGTTAGTTATGTGTTCTGAATCTTGAGAACAGAGGTTGTGCGATTTGCCGTGGAGTTATGCATGGGTTTCAAATCCTGGTCCTGACGTATGTTACGGTGTGTCTGGGTTTTCCGTCTTTAAATAGCTAACAAGCACAGTACCAGGAATATAGTCTCAATTAAGTGTTCAAAATTCCCAGATGTAATGAAACCAGTACAAAAGGTGGGTTAATATAAAAAAAAAGTGATGCATTCATTAAAACAATAAATTTATGAATAAGAGCAAGAAACTTTATAATTTTATTGCTTTGTAATCCCAGGAGTGATTTGAGTGGGTGGGTAGGAAGAATGGGGATGATGGCTTTTAGCAATATGATGAAAGTTAATGTCAAACAGACATGTTAGCCATGCCGTATAATTTTTAAAATAAGCATGTTCTGTCTCAGAATAAATAAATCTAAGCTGTGTAGGCAGGGCAGAAGGACTGGAGCAGCGGCAGACACCGTTCCCGAAGACCCCTAATTACCTCACTCTGACGCACAAGGGAAAGGGGCGCAGACCCAGGGTTGCAGTGACAGAATCTTCTCAGTACTTAGTCACACTGATCAAATAAAACTTCCACTGTGACGTTCACTTCCAGCCATGTACCAGGCTAAGGTAGACTAGTGTGGCTCATTAAATGTAAATCTGTATCTCGCTCAGTTCATTACTACAATACACTGATCAAAGCAGTTGGAAGCCACCATTCAAGTTAAACAAGGTTGAACAGACGTAGTAATAAGAGGGTGCCAACGTCAGTAAGTTGGTTACCACGACAATACTTTTTCACACAATGACGGCACACGTAACATACGCTGAATACCGCAAACCAAGTATTCACTGGTTTAATTTCATGGTTGGTTTACTATGGATAATATAGCTCATTGGGTGGACCTTGTTCAGTTTGATTTTTGATGTATGTTTCGTTCTTCTGGTGAAAAAACGTTTTTTTAAAAGGTTTAGTTTAAGTAAGCCTGTGTTTCATATAAAGATAAATCCCTCTGAATAGCCTGACATTATTTAGTATTTGGCCTTTGAAGATTTCCTTTTGATGACATCCTTTGTCGGGCCTGGGTCAGGAAGTTCCATAAATCCTAACTGCAGTGGCTTTGGTGGAGTAGATGATAGCAGTGAGAAAACCTCACCACACTCAGACCATCGCCAGCGAGAAGTACCACAGCAGACTTCTGAAGGACTTCTGAACAGGAAGACAGGCGAGAGGGTTTGCTGTGGACAAGAAACGTAAATAATAGATGATCACTCTGGACATCTTATGTTCTCTGAAAATGCAAGAGGTGGCTTCAAGGTCTCCCCTGTGATTGCAGAGAGAGAAATGTGCTTTAAGGAATGATTTTTGATTGATGGACTGAAATGTCATCGTACTTTTTCTGGCAGCTCAGTTAGAATGGCTCTGTTTTCATGTACACAAAAATTTACATCAGTAGCTCAAATCACCAAGGGTGAAGAGAAGTATAAAAGCATTAGTTGGTGTGAAATGCGAAAACGGTTTAGTCTGCATCTAACATTACAGAGGAGTTGATAAGTCAATGTGAAAATTATCTCATTTAGAATCAAACAATTTCACCATGACTAATAGGAATTCATAAACAGCTTCAGAATTGGCCAAGAAGGACACTCGTCGAGCAGTGTGTGAGTAAACTGCCGATAGGGGTCTGGTGATCTTTGGAAGATGAAGTGCTCAATTCCACTTGATGGCGAGTTTCTGCTCTGCATGGGCAGCATCAAAGCACTCCCGTCTCAGTCCTTTATTGCCTCCCACATATGCATGGGCAGCATCAGAATCAATCAGAATTCCACAATGCTAAGGACACTCAATGGCAGCGCAGCTCTGTCACGTGCACCAACGTTATCGGCAGGAGAAAAAAACGATAAATTGCACGCTAATTCGTTTTACGTGAAAATCTCGGGTTTAAACAAACTCTACACCTGCTTTCACTTTAATTGGTTTGAGTAAATAGAAATGAGCAGCATTCCAAATGAGAATCACAGATTCGTATCGGTATTCACTTCTCCAGTAGGGATACGCATTGTGATAAACCGGTCAGAACAACTGCCTATAATTGCT
Source organism: Hiodon alosoides (assembly GCA_025775065.1). Classification (NCBI taxonomy): domain Eukaryota; kingdom Metazoa; phylum Chordata; class Actinopteri; order Hiodontiformes; family Hiodontidae; genus Hiodon; species Hiodon alosoides. Next base: position 5,012 of record JAOYSI010070024.1, read on the forward strand.
AATTTCTTAGCAAATGGGCTGTTCCTTCCCTCAAAGTGAAGATATAGAAGACAGCGAATGGCATTGTCTTGTACTAGTAACATGTAAATTGTAGGTTTAAATCCCAGTAATGACACTTCGGTTGTACCCTTTAGAAGTACCTTTATTACACCCACACTTATGTGCCACATTTTCATTGGGAGCCTGTTGTTTTGGGTCTTAAAATATGATTTTCTGTTCAAACAATGGTCCTTTTAAAATCTTTCTCACTTTCTATATATCCAGGGAACCCTCGCTCCATTTAATGCTTGAGATGAAGAGACACAGCTCTGTACCTGTCTTAGTGCAGGCACATTAATCACTCCCTAGACATTCCCTGACATTTGAGATAATATTGTTACTATTCCTACTTGGTTACTGATCCTATTTCACTATTACTGTACCCATAGTTAAAGCCTTTAATTAAGACCCTGTCACTCATAGAGCTGCTTGTAGACTTCGTTTGCCTCCTCTCTTTGATAAGAATTATACTAAATATAACTGGTAAATAAAAATAGTCTATGTCACCTACTTACTTATGTTGTCATTTCTACTCCGCACATTTCTTGTAATCGAACGCTTACATTCGATTACATTCGATTATTGTTTCACCAGGAAATCTGTCTTAATACTTATTATTATCTTTATCATAGACTTGTAATTTTGAAAAATCTTTAGAATATGCGCACCATGACTAGTGCTTGACTAAACTACAAATAAATGTAGTTCTTAATCAAAAGACAAATAACAAGAAAGTTGTCAGCTAGCTTGACAAAAAAAAGAATATTCCATAATTATGTACTTAAGTTCATAGTTTTTGCGTTTAATAAACTTCATGAAAAAGTCATAAGCAGTAGCAAATCGAAATAAATAGATAAACAAACAAAACAAAAAAAATACCATGCCATCTACATAAAATATGTATTGATTACCCATCAAGTGTACGCAAGGATTCACCCACGCACTCCTTCTTACGCATTTAAAATCAGTGGTTAAGGAGGAGCAAATGAATCAACATAAAGACAAACCACGTGAACTAGATAAAAACTAATTCCACTGCATGTATTGGTCATTTAAGCTGAACACATAAGAACTGAAAAGAACCCGACACGCGTTCGTCGATCACATTACAGGACAATGGAAAACTCAAGACTGTGGACGAGAGCTATGGTCTGCGCCGTGTTGCTGTCAGTCCTAACTGGTGCTGAAATTAACGACTCGGAGATGGATTTGGATTTGGACCGAAGAGCCTTAAGCGATTTCTACCCCATAGATCCTAACCTGACCAACGAAAAGCAACTTGTAAGTTGGTCATTCTTATGAAACACTGATAACTTTATACTATTCAAATTTCATAGCCAAAAAAACACTTTTTAATAATTTAATAATTTTTCTAATTCATAATGCATGAATAATAATGATTTTAACTACAGCCATAGTTGATATATCAAACAGTTCAGCTGAGATGTTATTACTCCATGATGTACGTTGTATTATTTTAACAGCTTGGTGCTCTACAAGACGTTTTAGAAAAACTGCAGACAAAACGAATCTCGCCATGGGAAAAGAAATTCGGACAGGTTCCTACGGTAAATATATATTCCATTTTCATGGTGTCTAATAGAATGCACTTTATAGTTTCAGAATATTGTTTCGACGTGAGTTTAGTGATGTATGTATAGTGAATACTGTTTATGTTGTGGCTTGCTGATTTTGCTCAGACTGTTTCTTTAATATCGCAATTACAATGCATGTGTTTATTACAATCCAGCAAACATTTTGCCTTCAGATATTAATTTTGAACAATATATTTAAAGATCTGTTGTCTTAAGAGGTCTGCTGGTGGTTTCCGCGTGCATGTTGTTGTTCATCTTTATTTTATCGCTGTAGTGCGATGTCGGGAGACAATGCGCGGTGAGAAAAGGAGCTCGGATCGGCAAGATGTGCGACTGTCCACGCGGGAAGTTTTGCAATTTTTTTCTCCTTAAGTGCTTGTAAAAACACATAGCGTTGTACAATTGCAATGAACTTTTATTTTTGGTTTATCCGGAGGAGAAATATGACATGTTTTATTCACATAAATCTCATAGGACACAATAAAAATACTGTCCAAAAGAAAACTCCATGGATTTTTGAAGATTATTACACACCTATTTGCCTCCGAACGTCCCTGTTAATATTTTACTGTTCACTCATTGTATGTTCTTGTAATTGAACCTCACGCGTATTAAAATTTTATGTTTTGTAAAGCAGTCTTTTGTGTTCACTGAATTCACTATTTGAAGGAAAAGTCTAATTCACTTTACGGACTTAAATTGAACAAGAAATATTCACGCGACTTAGGTTGGGACCAACTAAAAACTTTGACAACCGGCTAATCACATAAAATTGCATCTTATATATATTAATATTATTGTCTTATTTAATCTACTCATAAAAAAGCGCAATTAAATACAATTTTATGAAATGCAATTAGAGGCTTGTCAGTCTTGATTTGGTCCCAGGTTCATTTTAATAAAATCACTTTGATTTCACTCACAGGTAATATAATTATCTGTGCCATCTGTGAAGGAGCGAGTAATAAAACATTTTCGTACTGCCTAGTTGTCAAGACTGAGAATTCAAACAAATGCGGAGGCAATGTTTGAGCTTGCTAAATGTTTTTGTAGGTCATAAATACATCAAATGCATTGCACCAAACAAATGTGGAGACCCAGATACAGGATCAAGGGCAACCAGTTTTTTTCTTCTTCTTTTTTTTTTTTAACACTTTCTAGAATGTATAGTGTTGTTTAAAAACACCTGCAGCGCTGCCATTTCATTATTAGCTTCCCAATCAATTTTGTCAACAGAAAACCCACTTAACTTAAAATCAGAATCTACTCCATTACAGGCAAAGTCACAAACACAGCTTTCAGTGATTGCATGAGGCGTTTCATACACAGGTCGACTATTTTAAGGACCAGTTCTATTACAAATGGGGTAGGAGATTTCAATATCCATTTCCAATTTAGTATCTATTTATGCATTTCTACATTTGAAAAATGACAAGAATGTATTTACCATTTAATGCCAACCATAGAGACCAAACTTGTCAGTATACTCTTTTGTGTTATTATCCAACTTTCACATCCTGTAATGTTCCTGGAATGCAAGGGGTTTGTTAATGGACCTATGTAACTGATAAAACCATTTTGTTTCATTTCCATCTCAGTTGTTCCAATTGATCTAGAAATCACAGAGCAATGAACACAGTGCAACATTTAAATTAAGTTTATTTACAAAATATAGAAACATGGCCACCGTCAAAATGTACAGCACTGATAAGTAATATGGTCATTCATTTAAGCAAGCAAAACAGACGTATTACAGTAAGCAAAGTGTATAACATACTATAAGAGCTATCTCTTTGGTTATGCATGGCACTTTAGTAAAACCACTGGCAAGAACACACTGGCAAGTGTTGATCTGACACCAGAGTATTCCATCATTCACATGGAAACAACCTTCCAAAACTGATAAACTCCAATCCCACTTAATATAACAAACTCAACACCGTCTGAACAATAGTGCATTAAAGGCAGTTAGTGGTTTTAATCTATGTCAAGCCTATATGACTGCAGCGTAAAAAGACTGAGGAACGGGAACCGTTAACTTTAAACATGAAATGCCTCGAAATTATAAACTACATAAGCACAGTTATACATTCTCTAACCGAGAAGAATGAACAACCAGCCCCAGTGTATATCATTGCATTACTGAGATACTAACATTCTTTTTGAAAGAACTTAATCTCTCTAGGTAACCCTGTCTGACTTTAGTTCACACTTTATTACTAATGCTATGAGCAGATGCACACAAATAATCAACGTAATTTATAAACTAAAAGTAGATTTCAAAACCTTATTTGTAATACCTTACATATATCTGGTAAATGTAGACTTATTTAACATCCATGGGAAGCTCAAAGATGGCTTTCTCAAAGCACTGCATCACAGTCAACCAATAGTCCACCTGGCTAGTGCAATGTGGCCATCAAAATAGCAAACCAAAAGAAAAAGAAACTGAATCTTGCATGTAGACTCCTTGCGGATAGCATCTAAAATCATTATTGGCAATTTAGCAAAATAAAACGTATAAGAAATCCAAGAATGAGTTCAAGTAACCATACCTGGTGAACTGCTTTCAACAGTATTGAAAAAATAATGTTAAAATGCAATATATTTGGTCAACTGAACTGAATATACATCTACATCATCCCTACCATTGGAAAACTCCTGCCACACAAACATTTTCTTACGAAACCCTACTAATGCGTTCTAACAACGTCCAGATTATTAGGAAATACCAGGACCTGGGATGCGCAAATTTAAACCATTTTAACACAGCCCTTTCAAACTGCTTACAGTTTAAATCTGATTTACACCATAGCCAATCTTTGTCAAGAGCATCACATAGAGGGAATCAAAAGAAAAAACTTTTTTTTTTTTTTTTTCATGTGCACGATTTATGAGCATCGGAGGAATTAGAGAAAAAGAGTGTTCTAGGAAAGGGCTGCTGTCGGTTGGTCTGGCAGGAACGGGTAACCAAGGGCAGGTGGGAACCCAGAGTTCCGTGACTGCTCATCTACCAGGACCAGGTCCTCAACATCCCGACCAGAGAACCTGCGGCGGCAGATCCTCACCATCACTTTACGGCCTTGGAAGGTCTTCAAGGCTTCCTTGGAGGCCATGGCCCTTGCACTGTCCTCATCACGGCCATACCCCGTGCCCAAATACACCGTTTGACAGCGCAGCTCACAGACCTGTCCTTCTTTCTGGGTGCGACCGGCTGGGAGGTCAGAAATGTCCTTAAGAGGCACAAACACACAGCTCAAACTTGCCTTGGAGGCCTCCACAGAGGACCGTAGGATCTCAAAGTGGTCAAGGTTTGGCCCAAACCCACCAGCCGACACCAACTTCCAAGCCACTGCCTTATACAGCCGATTGAAAAAGGGTTGATGCTCTGCGGGCGCCTGTGGTGGGGGACCCGATTTAAAAGAAGCGCGTGCGGCGCCTCTTCCGCCAACCCTGCTCTCCACTTCATCACTCCCCAGCTTCGGCTTCTTCACAAAGCCGTCCGCCTCCCTGTCTGCAGACAAGACGAAAAAGGCACGCTGTAGACAAAATGATCGGAGTACTTCTCTGTTAGCATTGCTGGCAGGAAACTCAACTCAACTCAGCTGCATGAGCGAATAGTCGCTACACTCATCACTTATTTTTAAGATAATAACTGTTTATTTGATAGAAACACAAATATGTGTGGAAAAAGTACATGTATTCATTACCCAAATCCACTAACCCAGGGCTTAATGCATAGGAAGAAAACATAGGTTACAGCTCCGATTTAGCAGCCTTATTAACTGATATTGAATTCACGAAAGGACACACAAAGCATTTCATTCTAGATTTAATACAAATTAGGAGTACTCCATGTCTTATTGCAAGAGAATCCAAATATCTAAATGTTGCAAATATGATTGAATATGACGCAAAATGTTAATTGCCTGCAGGTTGGCAGGAACAACAGATGAGTCATAGGGACTTATAAGCCTTTTTTCATTTATGTTCGAAAACATAAGCCTTTTTTTTTACTGTCCTTTAAGGCAGACTTCCTGTTTGGGTTTTAATAAAGTTACTAGCGTATTCAAAATGAGAAATCAAGAAAGCGAGCCCAAGAGAGCAAGAGAAGGGAAGGGAAAACCAGACCAGTGACATAAAACAACAAAAACGGTAGTTAATTAGCTTGTGGTTCTGTACATTTAGGTCTATAATTTATTTGATAATTAAAACCTAAGATGGTCAGAGATGTTCTTACATAGTAATTGTTGCTATGCTATTACCACTGCCGCATAATGGTGTTGCATGCGACAGTGTGGTCCCCCACCGGAGCTCTACCATACCTGCTGGACCAGGCCTTTTCCCTTTTCCCAGTATTTCATCCCTTGTTTTCCTGACTGGAACCCCATGAACGATGATACCCTCTGCCATCTCAATTATCTTGTCCATCACAGGTTTGGGATACCTGCAGGATAGATTTGAAATGAATTTTCCCACACACACACACACACACACACACACACACACCTAAGTAAACATAAATACACCAATCTAAAAAGGTTGAGTTGGTTTTTGTTTGGTGTGACACCAAAAAAAGCTTCATACTGTGCCTTTTCCTTGCGCATAAGTGCTTCAATACTTCTGATCATGGAAGTGGAAACCTGCTCATTCTGCTTCAATTAATAAATGCTAATTATTTACTTCAATTAACTGGTAAACAGTTGCATTTCATTGCATTTCTAAAAAGCACACAGAAAAAAACTTTCAAGGTCAAAATAATAATATTTAAAATGCACATCAAATTCAGTTAAATGACATAAGGTGAAGTAGTAGTAGTTAAATATAAGCATTATGGATATTTAATCTAAATGGTACACCCAGTTGGGGTGAATAGATCACTCACAGGCAGCCAAGAAACACGTGGTTAGCCCAAACCATGGAGAGAGCGAGAAGTCTATCAAGACTAGGGCTGGCGGTGCCGGGCTGAACGGTGGGGAATGCCTCCATGTTTCTTAGAACAAACTCTCGTCTGGCGTGCCACTGTTTGTCTGTCTCGCAGTGACCGCGGAGGGACTCAACCCACTGTGCAAGATGCGGGTTCTGACCCAGGAATTCCGAAACAACATCCTCTCCACTCCTCCTTTCTGCCATTCCTGAAATACAACGTTTCACCACCAATGTTACCTGACGTATTTATAACAATCATACGTATATTGTTTTGAGATTGACTCAATACGAGTATTATGTGGGTTTACAGTTAGGTGTGTACATCAGCATTTCATCGCGACAAATATAGCCTCCGAAAATCTGTTTCCGCAATTTCCTGCGTACATTGAATCTTTTTGGTCCCAACAGATACTTTAACTCCGGAAGGAAAAATGACAATTCAAACTTAAACGCTATTGTAATAAGGAGTATTTGTTTACATACTTATGATAACATTAGGCTAGCTGCAAGGCAAAAATCTAGATCAAGGAAAACATAAAGATAATTTCTACACACGCAGTCACGCTTAATATTCTATACTATACAGTTAGTGTCAATAACCTTTGTAAAACCATTACTGTGCACGTGAAAAAGGTGACCTTTCAGCCTAATGTTTGTTAGGCCTATTCTTAGAAACACATAGATATTCAAACACATCCACACAGTCGTCGGTAAACCAACGATATGTTTAGTTAGCTAATTTGTTATTACAAACATTGGCTATTGGGTATTTAGAAGTTTGTAAGCGAACTGAAACTATTTACTCATTTTACAAACAATCGTGGATTATAATATTATTAATATCCGACTTTTCTTAGCAAGGGAAATGCGAACGTGAAACACAAGAGAATGACCTAGCTTACAAAGCCTAGCTAGTAGCAGCAGCAGCAGCAGTATCAACCGAGCTGACAACTTTTAAGTTGTCATTTTTAGTATGTAATGGTATTTAAGAAAATTTCTTACGTAGTTACCTTCTTCTTAACAATTATAATCTGGTTTTACGTAATCAACACTACAGAACAAGTCAAATGACCATAACTTGTGACAAACAAACAATCGTCAACTAACCTCGATTCTCTTCCCGCATTACTACATGTCCCATGACCACCGAAAACAATCTAATCTACTACAACTCCCACAAGAAGTGACGTTTTGAGTACAGCAAAACAAGACAAAGATTCGTTTTCTACTTGGTGGGTACAAAGCAGCCCCATATAACATTTTAAAAGTGAAATTGAAGTACGTGTACCGCTACTATACCATTGTGTCGGGGGTTTAGAAGAGTTCTAGGATTAAATGAGAGTAAAACTACAATCGCCAACACAAGTCGTCGCACATTCATGAATCATCCTATTGCGGCGGTAAACGGAGGACCTTGCTATTTCAGATATTATTGCGTTCATATGTGATTAAAGAACAACGGAAGATATGATTCATGAACTCTTGTTGGCTCTAAGTGGATATCCTGGGACCATATTCACGTGGAATAAACGAGCTGGCTTACAGGTAAAAGAAACACAAAACAAAAATATATTGCTAGTGCACTACGAACTACAGTCAGATATTAAGAAAGCGTAATCAAAGATACTGACATTTCATACAATCAAAATAGTTCATTCTGATTCTTTAGCTGTATATGTAGCAATCTAGACACATTATTACTAAATATTACTAGCTAGGGGTTGCAGCATGTTCGCATAGCGACTAAATGATAAATGTCAGGTTATGTTGCAAATATATTTTAAATCCGATTGTATTTTACTTTGTCATATGAAATCAACGTTAAAGTTTTACCAATTGAGATGTTTTGGGACCTTCTCTTCTTTTGCCATAGGTGTCCCAAGATCTACCGTTTCTCCACCCAAGCGAGACAAGCGTCCTAAACCGACTTTGCAAACTGGGCTCTGACTATATTCGCTTCACGGAATTTATTGAGCAACATACTGGTCATGTTCATCAACAAGTGAGTCTCAGATTCCGACTTCAGATTAAGATTCAGTTCTGAAAGTAATTTTTTCCCCTTCTAAACACTCTGCTACTACACTTTGACTATTCGTATAATTATCTATTTAAATGAATTAAAACAAACTGAACTTTACCATTGGTGTAATAGTATCATACTGTTGAGTTTATATGGTTTGTAGTGGTGTGATTTAGATTACCTTAAAAATAGATTACATTACCCCACTTAATGTAACCGACTAACTGTTTTGTAATGCTGTTTGCATAGGAACACCATTCTAACCAGCCAAACCAAGCGGCACTTCATGGGATCTACCTTCGGGCTTTCTGCACAGGATTGGACTCAATGTTGCAACCTTATCGACAAGCCTTGCTGGATCTTGAGCAAGAGGTAGGCCACCAATGTTCGTAACTCAAAAAGTCTTAAACGGTACTCATTAGCAGAAGGTAACTGAAAAATGTAGATTTTCAAAGCAATACTGTGTTTCTTTTCCCCCAGTTCCTAGGTGATCCACATCTTTCCATTTCACATGTGAATTACATGCTTGAGCAGGTAATGTGTGTTTATTTGAAAGGTTTCCATCCAAATAATTTACACTATTCTATTAGGCTTAAATTTCCTCCTGCCCTCTAAAATATATCACTCACTTTGTTTACTATGCTTTTCAGTTTCAACTACTGTTCCCCTCTGTAATGGTGGTGGTAGAAACTATCAAATCTCAGAAGGTAAGCTCTCAATATTCTTAAGATTTCATCACAATAGATTTAAAACGGTACCTCACAATTAATTATATGCCACATGCACTTAATTACATGCATCAAGAAAATGATTATTATCATAAGGTGACCATGGAAACAGTGAATGTTCATGTCTCTGTTCCATATCTGTCAATTAGATCCATGGGTGTCAAATTTTGGAGACTGTGTACAAACATAGCTGTGGAGGACTGCCACCAGTGCGCCTGGCCTTAGAGAAGTGAGTTTAAAACGTTTCGTTTACCTAGCAGACATGACCGATTTGTTTTGTAAACTCTTCCTCGGTATTAATCTTGGTTACTTTTAAAAGTAGTTTCTTCTTATTTAGGATTTTGGCTGTGTGCCATGGTGTGATGTACAAACAGCTGGCTGCCTGGATGTTGCATGGACTGCTGTTGGACCAAAGTGAGGAGTTCTTTGTGAAGCAAGGTCCAAGCGCAGGAGGTTCGGGTACGGTGCAGGAGGAGGAAGAGGAGGACTTGGGCATTGGTGGGCTGAGCGGAAAGCAGCTTCGTGAACTGCAGGATTTGGTGAGGAGGCAGAGATGTTTATTCCTTAACATGGATCTAAGCATTATGGGGGAGGGAGACAGACAGACAGACAGACAGACAAGATGCAGGAACTAAATGCACATCAGCTGAAGACAAGTCTTTGACTTGTGAAGGGAAAGGAATACAGAAAACTGGAGAAATCACGTGCTTCTGAGGACTTCTCTGGGACTGTCGTAAACTTCACTATATTCACTCATTTTTTTCTCCCCCTTCAACTGGCTGACAAAGAGATTAATTGAGGAGGAAAACATGCTGGCCCCTTCCCTGCAGCAGTTTTCTTTGCGTGTGGAGATGCTGCCGTCATACATCCCCGTCCGTGTGGCAGAGAAGATCCTCTTTGTTGGGGAGTCAGTCCAAATGTTTGAGAACCACAATCAAAACCCATCCCGTGCTGGTGAGAGAATCTGCATTTCACATTCATATTATGGAAAAAGCCATTCATTTGATTCCTTAGTTCACAACATAGCACACAGACCAGTCAAGGTTGTCTTCTCGATTAGGTTCTATCCTGAAGCACCAGGAGGACATGTTTGCCGCAGAACTTCATAGACTCAAACAGCAGCCGCTCTTCAGTCTGGTGGACTTTGAGAATCTTATCGACGGTATTCGCAGCACAGTTGCAGAGGTGAGGCTAATAATGGCATGTTGCCAGACCTCGAATGGTAAGTGGAGCTGAAGTTTAAAGTTGCAATGCACAAGCAGACGTTTCTATGTTTTTCCTCTGCAGCACTTGTGGACACTTATGGTGGAGGAATCTGACCTTCTGGGACAACTGAAGGTCAGTGGCTAGTGACATCTGCAGCCTAAATGCAATTTGCTCGGTGGATACATTTTCATGTTTTACCTTTTCTTTACAGATAATTAAAGACTTCTATTTGTTGGGACGAGGAGAGCTCTTCCAGGTCTTTATTGATCATGCGCAACTTATGCTTAAGACCCCACCCACTGCTGTCACAGAACACGGTATTGGCCCTTTGGGATCTACCGAGATTCTTAATAATTTCATTGGAAAAACCTAACCTAATTGAATCATGTTTCTCCCCTTTTTAGATGTTAATGTAGCATTTCAGCAAGCTGCTCACAAGGTGTTGCTCGACGATGACAATCTACTTCCTCTTCTACATCTTACCATCGACTTCCAAGGAAAAGAGACTAAAGGTATTAGTCAGGGGGTATTTGTCACCTAGAACCTTTTTAAGCAACAGCATGTCGCTAGTTGTCCTTTTGTGTTTTTAGAGGCTCCTGGGAGTCGTGAAGGCGCTACTCCTCCACAAGACTCCTCTCCCCGGGAGGTGCCACCAACTGGCTGGGCTGCTTTGGGGTTAGCATACAAAGTGCAATGGCCTCTGCACATCCTGTTCACTCCCGCTGTACTGGAAAAGTAAGTATCTCCTCTGTGCTTTTTTTTTTGTTTTTTTTTTTACTCTTCTTGCAAAACTAAAGTGCATGCTTTAAAACACACTTTTGTATCCTAACTTTAATTCCAACATAGTCTTGTGCAAAAGGTTCTGTAAATTTTTTTTCCCTCAGGTACAATGTGGTTTTCCGATACCTGCTCAGTGTGCGTAGAGTACAGTCCGAGCTCCAGCATTGCTGGGCTCTTCAAATGCAGCGGAAGCACCTGAAGTCCAACCAGACCGACGCAGTGAAGTGGCGACTGCGCAATCACATGGCTTTCCTAGTGGACAACCTACAGTACTACCTACAGGTCTGCGCACAAACCCAACACCAGCAAAGTTCTCAGAGTGGTTTCCAATCAGGTAGGGCTGACCGTCTCTACTTAATCTACGCAGGTGGATGTACTGGAGTCTCAGTTCTCCCAACTCTTGCAACACATCAACGCCACCCGGGATTTTGAAAGCATCAGACTAGCCCACGATCACTTTCTGAGCAACCTCTTGGCTCAGTCATTCATTCTCCTCAAGCCTGTAAGGAAAACTCTAATGGCACTAAGAACTGAGAATCTAACATGTATGGCAGGACCTTTTTGAAATCTGTGCTCATTCCTAATCTGGTTACTTCGATTTCCCAGGTGTTTCACTGCTTGAATGAAATTCTAGAGCTCTGTCACAGCTTCTGCTCACTGGTTAGTCAGAATCTGGGCCCACTGGATGACAGGGGGACAGCTCAGCTGGATATTCTAGTCAAGGTGAGGCTTTATGTTCAATAAAACAGCCTATACCTTTTATCCAAAAAGGTCATTTTTAAGATTCCTTGTTTCATGGAGTTTTTTCTCTTTTCTCAGGGCTTCAGTCGGCAGTCATTCCTACTGTTCAAGATCTTGTCCAGTGTACGTAATCACCAGATCAACTCTGACCTGGCTCAACTGCTGCTGCGGCTGGACTACAACAAGTACTACACACAGTCAGGGGGCACTTTGGGCAGGTAAGATTATTCAGTATGCAGTGGAAGGGGCCGACCTGGGGGAACGTTTGATGGGAGATTACTAAAATGATATACATTTTTTTTTCTTCAGCTTTGTATTATGAGCCAACACCTGTGTAAAGGACAAGGATGAAAGATATTCACGTGCAAAAATATCTGAGCTTTCACTGTTGCATGAATTGAGTGATTTTTGTGCTCTACCGGTTCTCCCATTTTACACACCTAACAAGAGATTGTCATAAGATGCATCAAGAATCATTCTGTAATGTACTCTTGCTTATTCTGTATATACTGTAAATAATGTTATTGTAATTCTGTGAGGTTGCAAAATAAAACAAGTTTTACAATCACAATTTATTTTTCCATAAAAACATAGGGATTAAAACTATATACAAAAAGGCATGCACTAAAACTAACAAAGACAGGAGTGAAATGTCTGTGAGCTCAAGGAGAGAAGCTCAAGGAGAGAAGTCGTGCCGGTACTGGGGGTGGCTGCTGTGGTCCAGTCGTTCTCCACAGATGAGGCTCTGAGTCAGCCATGCTGGAGACACCACAGGCAGATCCAACGACAGCGCACGATTCAGCACGCACGGCGGGCACACGCCGTCTGTCACCACTAGGTCAAAGGCAGACATGTCTACGCGCACACACACACACAAAAAAAAACCCATCACCACAGAAGATAAATTAGTCAAGAGGATAAATCGGTGAACTACTTATCTGAAAACTTAACAGGAAACCCCATACATTCCAATGGTCCAAATCAAAAATCATGACCGACTAGCGATCCACCATGCAATCAGGTCGAAATAATAAGGGAATTCAACCCACCTGAACTATCAGTGTCCGTCTGATACTGGCACACAGAGGAGGCTCCACCTATTTTAAGGAGGTTAGCCCAAAAATCCATGGGCTCCTCAAGGACCAACAGGACCTTGAGTGCCTTGAAGGGGCTGCGACGTGGGTGCCTGCAAGAACATCGCATTTTATTTTTACTACACAACTTAAAACACCATTTTGCTCCTACAATAAAGCAGAAATGTGACAGGTTCTGCCTTACCATTCTACAATGTGGCCCTCCAGGCCCATGCCCGCAGGGAGCAAGTAGTTCCTGTAGTTAAGCAGCTGGTTGTCATGGCAGCAGTCTCGCACCCACATGTGAGATACACAAGGAATGCCACTCGCCACACACAGCAGGTATTTGTGAGTGCGACAGTGCTGGTCTGCAATCAGGATGCTTTGACGAGCTGCTTTGCACTGTGGGAACATGAAAGCATAGTGAAATCTGTTGTCCCACAGATGACACCGCAGCAGATGGAAACCTCATTCACCAACAACACCAACACACCCTTCTTAAAAAAAGTGAAAAGGCAGAATACCAGGGTGTGAGGAAAAACAACTAATCTGAGTGCTCGGAGCCTTAGAAGAGAAATTCAGCGCAGAGCCACACAGTCCTAACCTGCTCCTCACTGAAGTTCTGGAGGATGTGTCCTCCGCCTGCTTCCAGCTGGGCCTCTGTGTAGCGCTTATGATAAGGGGCCGTCTGGACATATTCTGATGGTGAAACACAAACACGTCAGACTGAAGCCTGCACGTACCACTTAATAATTTAAGTGCCTTTGCTTAAGTCAGCCTCACCTTCCTCTCCCTCACTGGTCGGCTGGTTCGTCTCACGGTCCTGCTCGGAGGAGGCCGTCAGCAGGAAGGCATAGCCCAGGAAGAGCGAGGCGCTCTGGGGAAGGGGCCCATGGGTCTCCAGCAAGTCGCTGGGGTCAGAGGGAAGGTCAGTGCCACTGCCTGAGGTGTTGCATGCATTTACACGCTGCCCTGCATTTAGACACAAAAAGAGTGAGAAGACTAGAACAGAAAAGACAAGATATTCAGGTCCTCAGAAACCCATGATCCATCTGATGACTACTGAATAGGCATAACTCCTTAAAGGAATAAACAACTGACCAAAATAAAAAAAAATAAAAAACCCAAACTCAGTGCCACGTAAACTGTATACCATTTTCCCATGTAATATGAACTACTGAATCACCACAGTGATTGCATGAAAAGTCACATACCAGCAAATCAGCTCAGGGAAGTACCAACTTCCAATGGCCAGAACTGAAAACACTGTTCAGTGGTTTGACATGGTTTGTGTTCAGTGGTTTGTCTTTAGACTTGCCAGCAACACATTGTGATAATTTCATATCAAATATCACATCTACTTTCATAGCAATAACAAGAGGTTCACAAGAACAAAAGCCAGCCCATTCATTTATTTGAAATCCAGCAATGGTTATACACGTTACTAAGAAGATAAAAGGATTAAAAATAAGATTCCTTTAAAAAGGAAAGCCTAATTCATAACTTGTGTTAAACTGATAAATGTATAAAATACAAGCACTTTACATATAAAAACTTTAGCAACAAAACGTTTTAAAAAGATAAAAACCTAAAATTCATTAAAAAGGCAGAAGTCCGCTTTTAAAAACAGTACACTGAAGGAGGAGTCTAGGAGATCAGGTGATCATGTCCTGCTTCTTTGGGCGGCCTGTCCATACCCGTGCGAGGACCTGTCGACTTGCGCCCCCTCTTGGCAGGGGTCCTGTTGTCCTCCGAGGAGCTGATCAACTTCCTCTTCCCAGAAGGACCAGGGGTTCTGGGACTGTCACTGGAGCTCTGCTTTGGTGTCCCCCCAACCCCTGTGTTGACCCTGCGTTTCCGCTTGCCCTCCACCAAGTTATCTGCAAAAGCGAGTGTGTGGTTAAATTCCCCCAGAAGTGCAAGTGGGTTGACTTGGATGCAAGCGCAGATTGCACATGGCGCTCATACCCAGGCTGATGTCAGAGGCCTTGGTTAGTGGGGAGGCGGGTTCATAGGGCCCCAGGCCGTACTGCTCCCTCAGACGGTTGCCCTGCTCCATGGACAGGATCACCGCCATCCTGCCGTACCACTTGCGACTGCCATCCTTCTCCACGCAGTAGAAGAAATCAGAGCCTTCGGACTTATGCCCCTTCACTACACCTGACGTACCAAACAGGAGAAATTACCTACTGCAGCCGTCATTACTCAACAGCCCTCCACGTGCAAGAAGAATTGTGAGAACAGTGAGAGACTGCAGCCCTCTGTATGGGGCCACCTCCAGCTACGTACCTGTGCTGAAGTACTCGTCTTCAGAGAGGGCGGTGACCTCCGTCTCCAGAGGGATGGGGTCGCACAGCAGGATGTCCTTGCCCGGCACGTCACACTCGTAGCTGTCGTCGAAGAGCAGGCGGAAGCGGCCCTCCCCAGAGTCGCGCGTTATGCAGCCGGAGTAGAAGTAGCCGTTGGACGACCACTTGGCCACCACCCTCAGCCCCAGGAAGCTGCTGGAGCCCCCGCTGGTGTCGGAGGTGGCGTCTGGGGCCGTGCTCTGGCCAGGGCTCTCCAGCCCGCGTTGACACACTCGCGTGTATGGCTCATCCTCGGAGGAAGACAAAACAGGACCTTGCACACCATCCCTGGGGAAATTAGCAGCCATCCTGAAAGAAGCAAGAAGGGAAATGTCATCGACGCCCGCTACTTTCTTCGGTCAAGAACACATGAAGGGTGTTCGTTACACATGGAATTTATCCCTGAACGCATCAATAGTGTTATTCATTCACACTTTCTGTAAATGAGTGGCTATAAAGGGTAAATTAGGCATTTTGTATGGTAATTCTATAAGGTCTACCCACACCTTACTTCACCTTCTGTACTACTTTGATCTTCCACAATGTAAAATTTCACAGCATTAGCATGGTTGTCAAGTCACTTTGGTGAGCTATGGTTATGGTTATGGTTTGAAGAAAAAGCAATTATCATAAAATGTCTACCTTACGGAATGGGAAAAACAAATGCAACCGCATTCCAAAACCAACTTTCTCCCCTCCAGAAATAGAACAGTAACACCCTCTTCTCTTTCCGTAAGATAGAAAATACAGGATTATGAACCATTAACATAAGCTTCGACTTTGCCTCGATCGTCTGGTCCGGGTGCTGAGACATTAGACATTATTGTCCCCCAACACCTTGCCAAAAGTCTGATCGGCTGGAATCAACGATGTCATCACAAAATAATCCAGTGCAAAATAAAAGAAGAAAAAATGGACATAAGATGCTTGAGTATTAGAAAGGATGCATTTAGCTGGTAATTCAGGCGGGGTTATGAACAGGAAACAAGCCATTCTATAGGGTACAGCACAAGGAACGCAGAGGGAACAGGAGTGGAGTCTCGAAGTCTTGTTAGGGAAAGCCAGGGAGTGGTTCCTGCAGCCTGCCCCCGAGAGGCCTCACCTGGAGAGAGGGGTGCGAGAGGGAGGCCTGCCACGCCGGCCCCTCCCACGTGGCGTTAGCGGGGTGAGGGGCCCAATCCCCAGGGCCCGGGCTCCATCTTCCGTCCACTCTGGCCCCCCTGCCCCACAGTGGGCCCTTTGCTGCTGTCCGCTGGCCCTGCGAGGGCTGAGGAGACACAGACAGAGCGGTCGGCTGACACACCCGGAGCAAACTCGGGCAGGGGGGCAGCAGCAGAGGGGAAACGCAGAGGTTTCTCACCACCAGGGGCCCAGGGGCCTAGGCTTTTAGGTAAGGGACTCAACACGCTCGTTGACCTACGAGTCTGGGGAGGCTGTGTGGTGTGGGAACTGGCACCAAGGCTGATCTAAATGTTAGAAGCGTCATTTCCCTGTTCGTAACAAGTATTTGCATGCTCATATTTTTCCTCAAAACCAAAGCATGCTCTGTCCCATCTTTAGCATAATCTAGCTCTTCTATACCACACTTGAAACAAGTGCACTCTACACAACTGGATTACTGTAAGCATTATCAAGAGACAAAAGTTTTTCATGTCAGGTCTGTTTAAGCATGACTGCAGTTCTATTTATACTTATATTCAGGACATGCACTTGAATCTCATTTTTTAAATCAGTTCCCTGAAAATAAAAAGATGAGTGATACTATGCAAAACAGATGAGAATTGCATATGTATTTGCTACCAGGGACAGTTATAAAATTGATTTACTGACTATGATATACGGGCTGGAGTCTGAGGTTGTGAAGACGATATAATTAAAATTTTATGTGAATCTCAAAAGGCTCTAATCAAGTTTTTTTTTTTTTTGCTGCTTAGGGTTGTCATGCTAGAGATGAAAGAGAGGTTACTGAGAGAGATGCCAAGACCAGGAAGAGAGATTTTTCCGATAAGAAATGCAATCCAAGTTACAAGAACAGAGGACAAAAACAGCGGCATCACCTGGCTGACTTTGCTCCACGGCAGGACGGGATAACAAAGTCTGTCCTTCTGACAGGGCCCACACCCACACTGCTGGCCCCGCTTGAGCTGTGCTGGAGGCTGGAAGTCTTGGAGGAAAGGGAGCTGACATCCGCCAGGTCCCCGGAGGTCACTGAGCTGCCCGTACGTGATGGAGAGATGTCGTTCTCCATGACGCGGCAGTCCACCACCGGCTCCTCTGACTCCTGAGGAGCGGAGACACCCACGCGCACTGGCGTTTGTACACGAGCCCAATGTGCGTTCGCGTCACCCGCAGAAATGTACACAGCTGGAGCCGGCCGTTCCGCCTCCTCACCTCTGTGACCTTGCGCTCCACCTCCTGTCCGTTTTCGTAGTACACGTCCGTGATGATGCGAGTGACCGTGGTGCGGACCTCGCGGATGGTGCGCACGTGTCTTCGGACGGACGGCCCCGGGGGGGCCCGCAGGGGGGTCGTCACGGGCTCACCCTTACGACACACAACCAGCATGTTAGCCCCAGACATGTTACTTCCAATTATCAGCAAACTCTTTAAATGGTTAACTCAGCGCTCAGAGTGACCCCTACCCTTCCTATGGGGTATGGTGGTTCAGTGGCCTCGAAGCTGGTCTGCTGAGAGACAGCTCTGTGGAGAAGCTGAAATGTAAGAGATGGGGTTAGATTGTCATATAATCCCTGGTTTGGCCTTAGCCAGGCACTAGATTTGACCCATCCACTCAAAACCAACTCTTACTTTGCTGGGGAGAGTGGGCAAAGCGCTGCCATCAAAGCTGGTCTGCTGGGACACTGCTCTTTGTCCAAGAGATTTCTTGGAGACCTCTCCCTCTCCGGGCTTTGACACACTGGCGGTGCCCTCTGGCTGGTCCGGAGTGATACCATGGAGCTCCTCTTCTCCGTCTCGCTCCCATGCCAAGCTGTTGGCCACATTTTCTGGGCCCGAACCTTCCTTCTGAGAGCCGGGGGAAAGTTCTCCCGGGTGGTTGAGCTCGTAAACAGCATTGCTTCTGGGCAAGTTCCTCAGCCTTTGAGCTTGGAATCGTGGAATATCCCTATCGGACTCTTTCTCCTGAGACAGGGGCGAGTTGAATAGGTCTCCCCTGTAGGCACAATGCTTGTCGTTACAAAATTCCAAACAACAACATTTCCAATAACCAATAACATTTCCCTCCCTGGCGATTGGCTCACACTTTTAACATGTGACATCAATTCCCCTTAACAGATGTGAAATGCGGTAGCTGGGGTTCTGATACATGGGGCACAGAAGTGGGTCTCTCGACAATGACCTTACAGTGTCATTGCAGCATAACAAAAACAGATGCTGGCTCTAATCTTCTCTGGGGGAAGCTGGCTGACACCCAGAATAACAGCCTCATTTGAACTAGCCACATTTCACAAGTAGGTCGGACACCGGCGCACACAACTGACAGAGCAGGCAAGACACTCCAGGACCTACATAAGGTTTCTAAAGATATAGTGCACCATGGGAGGTCTATTTATAATTCCCACTGATTTACCAAGGTTAGAGCATGATAAGGACTAAGGAGTCCTCTAAAGTGTGATAAAAAAAAAATGCAACTTTAACAGCAAGGCATTTTAAGTGTGCGAGGTAAACTGCTACTGCAGTTCAGATTAAGTCCTGTCAGTCTGTCTGTAGGACTCAGACTTCCAAATTTCTCCATGTTGAAAATGTGTCGTTTCGTTTGAGCCAGACTACCAGCAACAGCTGGGTCAGGAGATGTCGGTGCAGAAAATCGAAATCAAAGGTGGTCTTAGATTTTGGCTTTGCACCAGCAGAGGGCACTGTGGCTCTGAAGACAGCAGTGCCATTCTGGAAGACCACACAGATTGTGCAGTGTGGTGCCGTACCTAGTGGGAGTGCTGGGCTGACTGGGCAGTGCCTTTTCCTCTGCCTCCACCTGTCTGCGTACCTCACACACCCGGCTGAACACTGATGGGCTAGTCACAGGATTGCAGGAGAGTACATTTGGGGCATTAAAACACATAATTACCAAGCTAGATTCAGCAAGATTTCACCAGAAATATTTGGAAAATTAACTTTTGAAATGAAAAAACATACACTTGAGTAAATAAAAACATAATGCACTTTTTTCAAACGTACTTCTCTACTCTCTTGATAATTTTTCACAATAATAATATAATATTAGGGTGATCAAAGTGATATATAATTCTAAAACACAGCATTGTGTACAGGGAATTATTTTAAGCAATGTGACCCCACCCTCTCAGAAACAGTGATTCACTCGCTAAAATGAGTGACTGAATTCAAGCCAGAGCCCATATAAATAAGCTGTCTTGCATAGCAACTACAGCGGGTTACCTGGTTACAGCCTTGACAACAGTTGTAACCTTGGAAACAGAACCTTCCTCGTTTGATAGTGTTGGTTCTGGAAAGCAAAATAAAAAGCAGTTTATTAAATTACATAAATGATGAATTTATATATTGAAGAAGATTTATATTTTATCTAAGGAGTGCATTTTAAGGTTTAAAGATAACGATTAAAAATATTGTTTTAATACAAAAACAAACAAAAAAAGTCTATATTTAAAAAAAAAAAAAAAACTACATAATAGACAATATATCAGAAAAGCAGCATTTACTTTGTAGACTGAAACATTCAGACCCTGGGCTTCCTTCCTCCACTGGAGTCACCAACTTCATCCTCAAACTCAGCTTCCCATCACTGTCTGTAATTCTGCGGGTACACGAGTCCCCTCTGGTCTCTTCTCCGCTCTCCCCGACCGTAATCTCACTGGCTGCCATGGTGGTCTCCCCAGTAACATCACCAGCCGATCTCTCAGAGAACGAGCTCATTTCTGCACAGCGTAATAACTATGGTCAGAAACAGCTTCACTACATTAAAATAGGACACATCCAAACATGAAAAACACCCTACCAATGGGAGTACTGTGCCTGGGTGTCTGTTTTAGCTGACTGATCAGAGGGGGTGTAACATTGGCCACTGGTCGAATCAATTCCCCCTCCTTTGGAAGAGTAAAATGAAAAGGGATTTCTGGAGAAAATGAGAAAAACATCATGAGAACACAGTGGTAAGGTATCTCATTCTGGAAATTGTGTCTTGCGTTTTTAATCAAATGTCACAACTAACAGACCAAACCCAGAGGGTATTAACAAACCTCCAGAACTATCACCCGGGCTCTTGCTCCCAGAATACTCTTCCATCCCTTTGTCAGCAGGCTTAGTGAGCTGCCCCTTTGGCTTTTCAGACAGTAAATTCGTGTCTATGGTTGTGTTCACGCCCTCAGGCTTGCACACAGAGCCATTCCCAGAGGACGCGGCCTTATCCAGCGAGGTGCCCTGCTGGCGTTTAGCGTTCTGTGAATCCTCTGAAAGCATAGGAACATTCTGCTCAGGCAGAGGAGGGTCAGAGGATCCTGATGCTGCGCCCTTCTCTGGTTGTAACCTCCCAGCGGCGTCTTTCTGCTGGGAGGTTCGCTCACTCTCCTCCACCACAAATACACAGCTGCCCTCATCCTCCCCGGCGTGGTCTGGCTCGGGGGAACAGGCAGAGCTCTCGTTCTGATGTCTTGCCCGCTCCTCGTCTGAAGGAGCCCCCTCCTCTTCCATTGGCTCGGGGGACAAAACTTGGCTCTGAGACAGGGAAAGGCAGAGTCCTGATCGCTCACCCCCCGTTTTCTCCCCAAGTACCTCTCCCTCATCCATCCCATCTCCCAGATCCCCTTTATCAGCCTCACAACTCTCAGCAGTGTTTCCACAATCCCGTGCCACAGTCTGAGAGGTCACCAACATTACATCTGGACTCTTAGGCTGGCTCTCCATTACTACATCTCTAGTGCCATGTTCTTCAGATGTGGCCTTTGAAAGCACAGACAGTGACTCTGACTGGGACGCTAAGCTGCTGGGTTGGGGGTTAGTGTTGTGGGCTGCTGCTGGAGGACTGCTTTGCAAACTGCTGCTCATCGTCAAATCAATGGCTTGGAGTTTCTGTTGGGAGTCAATGGGATTTGAAGGGGACCCCAGGTCCTCCATTTCTAAACTGCCAGTTTTCGTCAAGTCAATAGTTTCCACGACTTTTGTTACAGTGATGGCAGGAATTGTGGATCTGTGCAGTTCAGATTGGGTCTCCTTTATAGTTTGTTTATTGGAGTTGAACTCCTCGATCTTATCGTGAATACCACTAGACTTTGTTACCTTCAAGTTGGGCACCTGGGAAACCTCAGGCAAATTTATAATTTTTTTCGGTTCTGAGGGGGAATCCTTTCGTTCCGTCTGTTGAGAAATGATATTGTCACTGCCGGCATTGCCCAACTGGCCAAACTCTTCTATCTGTGTCGCTTGACTGTCCTCCTCTTTCTCCTCCTCCAGTTCTTTTGTTCCAGTAACTACACTGTTTTCACCATTTGTGGAGAGTTCTAATTGGAAGGAATCTGCGACACCAACAGATTGTGATTGGCTGGTGATGGGAGTGGGCTTCTGTCCTGTCTCCACTGTAGCCGTGGGGCACTTCTGTTGTGACTCTGACCCCGTGCTACAGCTTCCAGCATCCAGGCTTTGGGTAGGGACAAATACGTCCTGTCAAAAAAATAAAACAGAAAAACATTGCTTTATAAAAGGGGGAAAAAAATCAATGCCGATTGCGGATTTTGGATTCCTTCTTCACAACATTATACTCACATGTGACAACTCGGGCTCAGTTGGCAAAGGGAGAGTCTTCTCTAGTATAAAACCTGGTGAATTCTGGGATATCGGAGTGGATGCTGCTGGAGGTGATTTAGGGACTTCTCCTGGCTGGGCAGGAGCCTGGTCCATATCCATGGGTTCATCCTCTCTTTGGCGGGAGTTGTCAACTTCATTAGGAGGAAGGGATGTATCCATAGGTTCTACAATAAAAAAAACACCATTACACAAAGACATTCAACATTCAAGAAATTTTTGCACAACCTCTGTTGTTCCATAGCAACGATAAATTACCTAGTTCGTCGTCTTGTCCAGTGGGAGAGTTTGGCACTATGAGAGGTGTCTGGCTTAAACTATCCTGAGTGGGGGCCACAAATTCATAAGAATTCCTGTGGGAGAAAGATAATAGTGAACATCATGTAGTGCCTTTGGCTTGTTAGGAAGAAATGGCTTCATGTTTTTGTACTGAAATTAAGGTCAGATAGTACTCATGATTTTCAAGGTCTAGCTTGTTTTAGATCTACCCAGAAATTCACTCTTAAATCTGGAGTTAGGTGAAAACACCAATTAGTGCATATAATTACCATGACCAAAACAGTTTTTAAGTTTAGAGTAGTTTTTAAAAACCATGCTGGAGCATCGTGGATAAGCCTTCAGCCAATGTCAGTGAAGGGACGATAATAAAACAATGCAGACAACGTGGGCCTGTGTCAGTGGGAAGCGGCTCTTACTGGGACAGGCTCTCTTGCACCAGGGTCCCCTGACCAGAAAGATGCAGAAGATGCAGGCTATTTGCAGGCGTTGATGTTGGAAACCGCAGACCTTCCGGCTCAGAAACAGTGCTATCTACTCCCCCAGTGTCTAGAAAAGAGAAGGGTGGGGGGGTGTTTTTTTTTTTTTAAATGTACACTTGTAATTTGACTGTAAACGCATAAAAATGATAGGAAATCGGGTTACACGCTGCAGCACCTACCACTCCTCTCTGCATCAAACATGTCGTCCTGAGATGACAACACCTCAGAATCGCCCTCCACTGGGTCCTGGCCCTGGGTGTGCAGAAAGCTCTGGATGTTCACCTCATTCTTCTCCCTGCATACACGCTCAGATGGACAACTGGAGCTCACCTCCGACCTTAAGGGAGAGAGAGAGAGAAACACAGTCCAGAGACATGCAAATCAAGGGGGTGCTGCCAACTGCAAAAATACCACCGGGGGTTCCCTCGCTTGATGTCCTTACCTTTTACATGTGCTGTTTTGGCTGCCAGACATCGCATTTCTGCCTGCATTCAGTTCTCCTGGGATTGAAAATCATATAGGGGGGAATCAGAAGACAACATCTAAATCCTTGACTGAATTAAACATCCACATTAATGGCCAAATTGGTACCTTGTTGGGAGTCACTGTCAGACTGTCCCACTCCAGTCCCCCTCGCACCCTTGGCCCCCTCTCTGCCTTCCTGTCCTTCATCTAAACACTGACTCTGTGACAACTTGAGAAGACCGAACTGAGACACCCCACCTGCAAAGTACACAACGAACATTTAAGCTTATAACTAACATCTTAGGAAACTAACATTTAATCTGTCCAAATGTTGCCTGATCAAAGGGTGACCATTCCAAAAACCAAATACTGCTTGCGGTCATTTCAAAGAAGAATGTTTAATAAATAATTGTCCAGGTTACATTTTATCCTCCATTCCTCCTTCCGCTTTAACAGGCCCAACTGAATGAATTACATCGATTAAACTAAGTGCCACCCTCTAGGGTCATAGGAATAAACATGCTGTGCACACTCTTACCAGGAGAGGTAACCATCATTACGATAAGGTCAAAGTTCAGAATTCCTCCAGTGTAAGCAGCTGACAACTCACTTTCAGACTGTGTGGTGGAATCCACTCCAGACTCCATCTCTGACTCTTCACCTGCACACTTGTTGTTGGGAAAGGCCAGACCCCTGACAGAAATAAAAGTATATATCACCTCTACCAACTCTAGCCGTTGTAAAATAAAGATGGGACAGCAGAATTTATTTTGCACACTACAGTACACTCCCCATCTATAGATTTTGGTTTTCAAAATCTAACAATAAGACTATGATGAAAATTTGCCCAGTGTAGAAGATGTTGCAAAGAGACCGCTCTCTCCCAGAATCTTTACAGCATGGGACAATGGTCTGGGCACAAGTTATGTAGTACATCGGTCCATATTCAAGCTTCATTCAATTTCAGGCACCCTGGATACTACTTTTATTCTGTTTTTGGAGGTCTGAAATGCCACATATAAACACTAATTACACATTGTAGTTTCCTACCGAACACACCCACCTCAAAACTCAGAGAATTCTTTTAAGTACTTTGGCATACCTCTTTTGATCAATGGGGGAACATACTTCAAGAACTTGACTTGGTTCCTCAGCGACAGTGCAAGATTTCAAGTTGGCTGAACATAGAACATAGACATACTTTCTTCAGTAGTTTTTAAAAACATGGATAACGTAGACAATTTAAATGTTTGCCAACAAATTAATAGACCCCCCCCCACCTGAGCTGGGCTGTCTGTTGCTCTGGGCCACAGTGGTCTGGCTGTCATTCTGAGAGCACTTGCTTCCGGCCGGGGATGATATAAGCTCCTAAGTAAAAGACATCTGTATCACAGATTGTGTACATACACAACCACAGTTTTCTTGAAGTGATATCTACTCCATTACCCTATGAAAGCCTTGTAAATAAACAACAAAACCATAACATTTATTTTGATACAACTGAATAATGTAGTGGCACTCCAAATGTCTCTGACAGTCTGAGACTGTATAAGGAATCAATTGTAAAATCAAACCCTTTAAGGCAGGCGCAACAAACTAAAGAAAATATTGATGCAGTATATGCCTCCCAGGCTGTGTCTCTCCTCACCAGAACAGGACTGTGAGAAGTAGGCTGCAGGTTAGACAGGCGGCGGGCCAGCAGGGTGCGATAATTGCTATCAGGATCTTCCTCCAAGGCAGCACTGTCCGGCTGGGAGTCCTCCACAATCAGGCAAGGGTTGTCTGGCTGGGACAGGCTGGGCTCAAGCTCACTTCCTCCAGGCTCCATGAGAACTGGACACACACCGGTAGCAAAACTGGCTGAATTCATCAGATCACTAAAACAACTACACAATCACAAAAACAGCAGGGACATTAAAAGTAGATTTAATGGACATGGACCTAGTAAGTAGTAAGCCCTTATTGTTCAAAACCTTCATGCATTTATTGGAAAAACTGCAGTGATTTCAATCACATCATTATGCAGAGACATTCCAAAGACTTACACATTACCTATTTAGGGGCCTAGATAAATACAGGAGCTATTCACATTTCTGGGTTATGCACGATATTCAAGGATACAACAGCACCTTCAACGATTCGAAACATTTAATTGACAATCACTTTTCCAAATACCTCGAAGCACTAACTACGGACACACTGGCCGGACAATTTCGCCCCTCACCCACCTACTTTACTTGCAGCTTTAAGTTTTTAAAAAATACGATATAATTGGCGAAACTGGTGATTAAAAGTTAGACGTTCTCGCTATTACATTTATTTATATAATGTGTAACAACAGAAGTAAATAACTTTATCAAAACACACGACAACCCATCCCCCTTCAATGTATCTAGTTAATCATTTATCTTACGGATTTTTCGTCAACGTTATTTATATAAAATGCAGGACATCTGAGTCGTGTTAACACGTTTTTTCATTCATTGTATGTATATATTTGCCAACAACATGACTTTTCAACACTAGCTTCAACTCATAGAATAGCGGTACAAAGCTAGCTAACTGTCTAAACAGAAAGTAAATACTTAGCGAGCTAGGTGGCTAGTTACTGATTAAGCCCCTTATCTCATCTCATTAGCAAATACAGCAGCGGGAGCAATCAAATTTGTTAGAACATAAATTGATTATTTTGATTCTTACCTACTCCATTTCACCAAAGGAAAACAGTCACCCCCTGCACTACATACATGCGACATTAGTCTCCATTTTTCTATGTCTATATTAGCGGCAAACCTACCCGGTTTGGAAAGCTTTGATTGGCTTACAGCGTTGAGTTCGTAAACGCAACAAAAACTTCCTTCCACTGTGATTGGCTAAATATTTACAAACAACAGGGTGCGCTGTTTCAAAACAGATATTGCACATATACAGTATCTGAACTGTACCAAGGCAGATAGGGGAGTAATCATTAGTCCTGGGCTATTGCGTGGCCTTGAAGATAAGTTGTCAATATATGCATCATTATTGGCCAGTTATCAATACGTCAGGTGAATACTTTGGTGCCTAACATTCTTCATGATATATGAGTTACCAAGCTAAAAAAAACAGAATTTTACATTAATTTTAAAATTAACCAAATTCTTTAGTCATATTTATTGCAATTAAAAAAAAAAACTCTGATGTTTATATATTTTTCAGTTATTGTTTGCCTTAAGACAATCTGTAAGCAATATCTTCTAAAATGACAGAGAGAAAACCAGAGCTATAATAAAATGTTATAATGCAGTATCTCTCTCATACATGCCAAGAGCAATATAACTCTATTCATATGTTACTATGGCAACCTATAATGTATCATCTCAACTGTTTTTAATATATCATTTCAATGAAAAAGGACCTCCTTGTATAGTATTCTGAAAAGGTAATAAAAGTAAAATGATTATTCAGCGACTCTAGACGTGATTCCCTAAAAATGTTTGATGTATACCATGTTGCAAAATAAACAATTACATCACTACCCTCAAAATAGTTTATGCATTTCATTATTTGCAATGTGCAGGTGAATTTTGATTGGGTCTTTAATTTCCTTTCTTCAAATTAAAACATGTGTCATTTAGCAAAAAACACATTTGGGTACAAAGCATATTTGAATGGTAAAGAACAATCAACTAGATTATGTAGGGAAAAAAACAACAGGTCAGTGAATATTATAGTATCAAATAGAGCCCTTACCTTTGAATTATTGTAAGTACTCCCTACTCCCTATACACCAACAGTAAGTGTAGTCAACATATAATAAACTATATACAGTTAACTGCTTGTAATACAAATTAAATTATACCCCAGAAACCATTGATTAGAACGCAACTACCATTAAAAATGCTTGGGACCGGGAATGCGGGGTTGCTGCCATGTTTACATGAAAAATATAAGTTCATGCTACTGTAGTGGGTATCAATGTCAACTATTTAGGAGTACAACTTCATCCAAGCAAAACAAGGGAAGGTAAATGGTACAAAAGAAAATGAACATATAACAATCTTTAAGACAATGGATGTATTATAATTAGGTGTCAACTGGATTATGCTTTACTTCAGCAATTCAGGACTCCCGCTGGCTACAAATTCATGTTACTGGTTGATGGCAAGTTTATTTCACGCGAAAAATGAAGTTCTACTAGTTCGGATTCGGATAGGAAAAGAATTCTAGAAGCTACATCAGATATGGCACGCATAAAAATATATATTCTGAGATCATCAGAGACAATTAGATCGATTACTGAGCAGATCTCATCTGATGCAGTTGACACCCAAAACGGGAAATGCGCAGCAGCTGAAATGAGTAAACCCCTCGCAAAAGCAATTACGCATTGAACATAATACATTAAAAAGCATAAATATAAATAGCTTTAAATGCGAGAAAGATGATAGAACCTTTTTTTTTTTTTTGCTGGTGGTCGGAGATTACCTTTGAAAAGTTGATATCGTTTTGACGAATGCAGATTATTATTCTTTCTTTGCAGGTTGTAAATAATTTAATATAGGGTTTTAATTTAGCTCCCGGGCTGAAACAGGCTTTAACAGCTATGTCGTCAATTTATCGTTCTCGCTCGGTCTCTTTCTTTCAGTCGGTGTGTGTCTTTTCTCTCTCTCTCTGCTCGTACAGGGTGTGGAATACACGAGTTCTCCTTAAAGATGCAATGGCATTTTTTATGTGTGGGTACGCGTGTGTGTTATTTATTGCATAACATGTATCCAACCATGATATTTTGGGATTCATTTGGACTGACAACAAGCTCTAGGTTATACTTGAATGCAGTAGACAGTAAGTCTATAACCTGCTATGCTAACATTTCGTTCCCGTGCGCGGTTATCTTTACATAGGCTACGTATTTTGGATACTGGTTGGTTAGTTATGTATGGTGAAATTGAACAAAATCCCCTCTTCAAGGTTTTCTACTTAGTTTATGTAGAACAGTCCTCCTGTGCCTCCTACATCCCGAACATATCAGGGGCAGTCGTTGTCTGGTCTGCATTTAGCATTATTCAAAACCAATTTTTGCCATTACAAAAGTCAAGTTTACATGCAGACCTAGTTAGCTAATTTATTGCACCTTTTCATTCATTAAAATATAAAGGGGATCTGTGGTACCTTTTTGATCCACAAATATACATTGTTAAGTGTAATTCCTCAAAGAAAATAATTACCAAATTAAATATTAGACCTATTTATTAAAATACCTAACAAGTATTTGAGCAATGGGTTTGAATAAATAAAGTATGAATGAATAAACGTAAATATCATGCTGCAATATTACCACTGCCATATTCGGCTAGGTTGCTATGGATATCGGGTGAAACTGTCACATGGTTGTAATGACAAAGGAATATTTAAAGGTAGCTCCATTATGGGGCTCAGAGACGAAGAATCGGTTTTTACCGAATATTTTGACTAACGCGATCGTTTAACAATAAATAAATAATATTTAAACAACATTTATTGAATAAATTGACAAACTTATGTACGGTTGTAATGAAAAAATAAGCAGACGGTTAAGCTGGGCATCTAAAATGGTTGTTTCGCGTTTTCAGTATTCTATTCCATGTATTAAAAATAGTTTGCGACTTCTATTTTATTCTGTATTCTTATTTTTAAAGGCCGTATAGCAACTCTGGTTGAATATGTTGCTCAGGGGTTTGCTCAGAAAACATCCTCGATTAGGTCAACACATCCCAAGTGATTCATTACAATCCAATAACATTTGTGATTCTGCAGACACATTATGGGACATAAAATGGGATATATCTGGAATCAGGAATCATTACATGTAGGATTACAGGTTAAGTATTTTGTTCTCAAATACTTTAGTCAGGAGCAACATTAATTAAGATTATTAATTAAACCGCATTTGTCACAGGGGGTAATGAGTGAACGTTATATATCTATTGTTGAGTTTTATAGAAGAGTTTGTTGACTCAGTTGTTTAAGATCAGGAATGTTAGTAAAAATGAATCTGTTGGATTATGTGGTCATGATTATCCTGTGGTTAGAAGAAGTAACTAAAATAGTCAGTCCAAATTTGAGTTTGAAATGAAAAACCTGCCTCTATGAATTGTGGTGAATTCATGCTGAAGTATTGAAAGACAAATGCAAATCCGGTTTAACTTAAAATTAGACGATACATTGTCATGTCACAACCTATCAGAGCTACTGACTCTATTTCCAGATTGCATTGGAGGCTACACAGGTTGTATGAGTGGTTCAGCACCAATAGGATAGGAGGAGAGACCCATCCTTTCTGACCGCACTTCCTCTCTGCAGGCATCTGGGAAGCAGACAGCAGATGCTGGTTACCATCAACAAACCCGTGACCCTGTGAATTTCAGATCATAGGGCTCAGTCCTGTGACACCCAGGAGGCCCACCTTTATGTGTCACTTTTTAAAGGTTTTTCTAAGAACTCTATGGAAAACATATGGGACATTTGGCACACCACAGCACATCTACTGAGCAGATTGGTAGTATTTTCTCTATAAATGCAATGTCAACAAATGAATATTTACCACGGATAAATAGCATAAACTTTTATCAGTATTTGATTTATTGTATATTTAATGGTTTCAGTTTTTTATGTAAAACAATGAGGGTATTTTTTAACCTAATTGTAACTAAACATATATAATACACTGAACTATGAAACATACAAAATTATTTTAATTAATTATTTGTTAATTATTAGTGTAAGAGAAAAAGAAACAGAAAAAAAATGGTATTATTTGATTTTGCGCTGGGAAAAATGTCGTTCAGTTGACAATGCTTTGCCAGCAGGGGACAGTGGCGGGACTTGTTTATTAACAGCAGTAGCACTGGGAAGTGTGATTTCGGGAATGCTGACTCACTGTGGGTCGGTGCAGAGAGAGACAGCAGTATACATAAAATAGGAGGGGCCACAACGTTAGATTACAGCAGAAAGAGCGGTGTTACCCCATGAAAGCCGCTAGCAACCAATTAATGTTGCTCATATTCAGCATAACTGTTTTTAATAGATTTTTGAGGCGTGGCTGAAAATCACTCCACTCCTGTCAATGAAAACATTTTGTACATAAGATTTTCACTCATGTAATGTTTTTTCAAGGTTTAGTATGCTGTATCCTGTTTATAGTGAATTTCCTTAAGTACCTGCATTTCGTAAGGTATTTCATTAAAAATAATATTTAATGAAAGGTATGTTCAGACTTATATGTTCTTGTTATAGATTAAACTACGCTAGATTTAATACGCTTTTCATTGTGTATTTCCTTTACCCATTCTCTCGGATTACCCATACTCTTCTCTATACACTCAAAAATATTAATATTGATCTGTTTTGTGGCCTTGGTTTTCTGTATGGCACAGTAGTTTTCCCTATTTTGGATGGCTAAGCAGTACTGTGAATTGGTGACCTTTACAGGATCTGGGATTAATTGGACTTAATTATTCCGGGTAATATATTTCAAATGTATTCAAATATAACTCATGCATAATTCATGCAAACTGGTACTTAAAAACATATATTGTCATAGGGTTACTTAATCTACCAGCTCTATACCAGTATTGTGCCTGCACATTCATATACATTCAAAGTAGGATGCTCCTTTTGGTATAAGAAATTATCGTTTTGGAACAATGTGTTTTGTCTTTTTTAAATGAGTTGATTTCGATTAAATCAGTCACAGCTGAATAAAAACAGAATTAAAACAAATTCAGCTGCATCTATCCCTTTGACATTGCAGACACATTCTCGATATAAATATATTGTCCAAGGTGTTTAGCCCAGTATCTCTGTAGATGAAACACATACCACAAGACAGCGTATCAAACACTGTCTGAAAGGTTTGTCATTGTCTTACTATACTAGGTACTGCTATACTAGGGCTGTAGATCTTCAGCACTGTCATATACTAAAGCAACTGTGTATCTGTATTGTATGACTGTCTGTGATTGTTTCTACCACAGGTTAGCCACAAAATAAAGCACATGAGAGTTTTCAAGTACTTAGCAAATTACTTCCTCTGCATTTCTTCTTATAATATTTTCTTAACAAGAAAAAATAACAAGATAATAGCATTAGTGTTGTCTACAATGTAGAACTGAATATTTGTATACGTGAGCAAAATTTCGCAAACCCTCCCCTCGAGATCGTCAATTGGCTCCCCCTGGCATCAAACACTTTTCTGGGTCTTTAGCCAATCGCAACAGTCAAATATCTCCAAAACGGACCATTGCCAAGTCCACAGTGCTCGTGGCAGAAGTTGTCATGGCGATGGAAGAGAGCTCAGCGTCGGCTCACGGTGATGTTGCCATGGAGATCTCAACCAGAGATACATTCAGCTTAGTGGTAGAGGACAAAAGCAACGTGGACCAGGAGTCAGAACTGCGAAATGAGGTGGTTCAGGACCTTGGACAGCATCAGTGCGACGCGCCATCATTCAGTCAAGGGAACTATTACATGTTGATAGTGATAGGAGAAATCGCGGCAGAGCACCAGCTAGAGTCAGTCAGAGAACACATTGAACGGGGTGAGTGCATAATATCCCTTTGATATCACTGCATTTTCCTGCATTGCGTCCAGCATTTCGCAAACTACCTTGTCGAGCATGTTCAATTACAAGTTTTGAACAACTTTTTAAAAGGTTGAAAAAGTAAAAAAAAAAAACACTGTAACCCAAATGTATTTTGGTGGATGCTTTGACGAATACAGAGGAAGTGCCAGTAGTCAGAAACGTTACGCTTATTTACAGTTTACAATTTAATGGAAAAGAATGTATGTGAAAATAATAAAATGCTGCAGTCGCATTACCTTGTAAATATTATACAGACCTCAGACGAAAATAAGAATCAGAAATAAGAATACATTGCCCCAAATGCCTTTTGGGTTATGCTCCGGCGCACCGCAGCAATTGCTCAATGTTATCGTTGGACCATACACGACAAAGCTGAATTAGTTAGAATCGTCATCTATTTTATTTGGTAATTTGTTAGTCAGAACTAATAATACTTCCGTAAAATATATACTGGGGCTATCTACAATTGATCTATATAAACACGGCACCGCACGTTAAAACGGCCTGTCCCTGAGGCTCTCGGTCTGATCAGAATAACTGGATTTGTTTTTCCAAAAATGTAAAAGGTATACCACAAATGAAGCATGATCATATTTGCAAGCTTGAAAAAAAATCTAGACAACCTTTCGGATGCTTTTCACTATTTGTAGAAGGGGTGATGGATGAAGCGCTTCAAATCTCTGAAAGACTTGATGATTGCAATGTGATCTTTATAAACTGGTAAAAACAGTAAATAGTCACTACTGGAATGTGAATAACAAGAACAGTTAATAAAACTCGCTCCTTCTTCCGTATAGTTATTATATCGAATAATTTTATTTGGAAAGTAATAATTTTATTTTTATTTATTGTTATTTTACTCACAATTGTCCCTTTAATATAATTTGTCATTTAAATTACCCAACGGTTAATTGGGTATATATATGTATTTTTTTTTTTTGCATGGTAGCTAATGAAACGAATCCTATTGATTACAATTTGGATTTAACTTTTAATCTTTTGACACAAGTTTATGCAATACAATGATTGTGAGGGATTACTCTTAGACCACAAGGCATCAATTCAACTGGATGTGCAAATATATTCAGTATTACACTTGTCCATCACGGAAAGGAGCAGATGTGTCATCGTTTTGTCTTCACAATAAACCTGCCTCTGTTATTTTGGTCCAAATAAATGTTTGCCATTGATTCAAAGCAGAATGTCAGCTGATGTGGGTCGGAGACACCGACCAACAAAAAGCCATTCACGCTATTCTCTCAGTTCCCAGAGGCATTTTGAAGAAGGATTTAATCTACCACAAAGTGTTTAGAATTCAATTACTTATAAAGACAGTATTTGTGTTTTATATATATATATATATATATATATATATATATAAGAAAAACTTCTAAGCTTCTGTCACACCCTACCATTTAAAACAAGCTTTTTGTAAACTTCATCATCCTGTGACTTCAGGGAAACAACAAAATTACAAATGCATTCATTTGAGCGTTAGGAGAGATTATTGAAGCTCAGAATCACTGGGAGACAAATTCAGTTGTCCGGATCAGCAGTGCTGCAGGACCAATGTATTTCAGTAGTCCAAAGGCCTAAGCAAGTTCCAATGCATTTTTGTTGCGTTGTTTGAGGTGGAGAAAGAAAATCCGCTTGACAATCCAGCGGGAAGCCGAGTTGCGGCTAAGACCTTGAGAGCACTGATCGATCGCCATGTTGCCTTGCTCTCACATCCAGTCCCTGCCGGAGAGCCAGCCAACCTGGCACCGTATGCTCCGCTTGCCACCAGACAATTTACAGCATGGTCTGGGCTCCAAGTCCCAGTGTAATGGATTCCAGTGGGGTGAAACAAATAGCTTCACGCACACCCACCATATTTGTGATAGAAATCTAATCAATAGATAAATGAGAATAGATGAGCTGTTTATTGGTTCAGCTGGATTTCAGGTGAAGTTCATTGATAATTGTGCAAGCATACCAAACCAAAGTCATAGCTGATTTCGTATTTTTAAGTTGACAGTGTTTGCTGTGCCATTGCAATGTAGCAGAATGTCACTTTTAAAACCACAGCATTACATCTATAATATTTTGTGCATAATATATACTAAATTAACTTGCATCATTTATTTGAAAACATTACTGTTTTCTTTCACTCTTTTAATTTAAAAAGCAGCAGTATGGAAAACAAATAGATGACATCACTGAGCAACGCTCTGTGAATTGAAACCTGCCTGGCAGAAAAGATGTTCAACAAAACTGTCTGTCCGGCCCTCGATACAACAGCGATGCTGTCAATCACAATGCTGGGGCTTTCCTCTGAGCCGCAGCCAACACAATGGGTTTGAATGAGACTTCTGTTGCATGCAGAGTAATCCTGTCTGGGAAGCCATGTCAGCTTGATTGTCCTCAAGATTGTGGTTTCTCAAGGATATCCCTATTTAAACAGAGATATACCTTTTACATTGCACTTTGCATTTCTTTATAGATCAGCTAAATTAAGCAATGTAAAGGTAATACTTGATATCATGGTGCTCACAGACATCAACGATAAATAGAAGGCAGCATCCTCAATCCAGCACTTGTTCCTGCCCTCTAGTGTTTACAATAAAAAATGAACATGCAGGCAATATTCTACTTAAAACATTGAAATATGGTCGTATTATACATATATGCATCCTCCTGGCCCTAACACAAAACCTTAAGGCTTCATTCATGCTTTAACTTGCCCTTGTTGTCGTTTATATTCTTTGTAAATTAATTTTATATTAATATATTAATAACATAGTGTGCTTTTACTTGAACCAGATAATTACTATACATAGATTAAAATTTGCCATGGTGGGAGTATGATTAACATGTGAAAAGGTGTTTAATGCAACCATACAGAAAATAATTAATTATCACTGAAAACATATTTCTACAGTAGGTTCACTATACTTCATTCATGGTGTTATTTAAGTATTTACACGATTGGTATGCATGATGGTGTCACCTGTTTCTTTGAGAAAATAATTTTTTAATACATTCTATTTATAACAGTCTTTTGATGGTGGTTTGAACAGGAATTCGCTCTTGGGATATCAGCCTCACGTCCTGTGACTTGGACCAACAGCTGCAGCTCTTTGTGATACGTCACTCAGCCCAGTTCTCCTCGGAGGTCAGAGGTCAGTCAAAATGGGGTCACAGAGTTTCAAGGGACCTTTGGAAGTTAGTATGGCCTGATATTAAAAATCATAAAAGTTATCTCACAAATTCAGCCTGATTCTGTTATCCCATAGAATGTGATTTATTTTTGCCAGAAACTTTGTATTGATGCATTTTCAGCATAATAGTTTCAATCTTTTAATTAACAAAGCTTTAGCTATGTAATAAAGGACCATTCCCATTCTCCATACTCTTTCCTTTGGAAGTACTTTTGGGATATCTGCACCGTTCAGCAATACACATGGCAAACCACTTAATTTGGAACATATTAGATTTAAAAGATAATAACCATATAAATATTATTCTTTCAGATCTTTATTCTTCAAAAACCTCATTCCAAAACACAGTTTGGGCCCACTGTAAATTGGGAAGCATAATTTACCAAGTCTCTGTGGTTGTATGCAATTGATTATTTCTATGGGTATACATTTCAAGAGCTAGAATATCATGGAGAAAGGTTATCTACAAGTACGACCAGTCTCATCCATGCATTGATTTACCCATATTATTTTTATTATGTAAACCTTTCTGCAGAGCTGACTAAGCACTTCAGGAGCGCATATTGAATGAATTTCAATTTTATGAGATGTAATGCCTACTCTTAAACAAAAACACTTTTTTTGCAAACACTTTAGTTTATCGTATTATATTTTGAATTTCCAACAAATATTAAACTGTGTGTTGACGAGAAAGCCGTGAGGGCAGGCTCATTGGTGAGCAGGATGTTGGAAGTACGTACAGGGCAGTATCAGTCTGTCCTAGAAATAAAAAAAAAGATTAGGAAAAACAGAGTAAGACCAAAGATTCCTCTTTTGAATTGGAATCTTGAAGATTGTGACCTTCTTGAGACCAACATGAAGAACTGAAATCCAGAGATAATGTAAAGAATAGATGGCTATTGATATGGCTCAGATATTCAGATTTAAGCACAATAACGATCAATTGCTGTTGACACCAGTGAAACTAGTTGTCAGTTGAAAAAAGAAATCCATAGTCAGGATTGACAGGCAATATAAAGGTAGTAAAACGACTTGGTACTGATTTGAAAAAACAGGACAGGCACCAAACACCCAAATATCACATGCGTAGATTATTCTAACGTTTCCCTCTGCAAATGCTTGACCATTGATTTGC
This sequence comes from Hiodon alosoides, assembly GCA_025775065.1. NCBI lineage: Eukaryota > Metazoa > Chordata > Actinopteri > Hiodontiformes > Hiodontidae > Hiodon > Hiodon alosoides. The sequence goes on from JAOYSI010070024.1 coordinate 41,420, forward strand.
CAAAGGAAAGCAAAAAGGGGAAAACAAAATTAAAAGAGAGGTGAACATAATAAGACTCACTTCCGCAGGGTTGTAAATTTGTGCAGTGAATGTGCCACATTCTGAATCTGCTACATGCAGCGAGAATTAGGAGGGATGAATCATTTGGGGTGTTATGATTTAATGCTTGAGGGTGAATTAATTATACATACATAGAGTAAGATTTGTTGAGAATGATCTGATTAGAGCTCACGGAAAGATAACATTCTTGAAAATCAATGAAAATGGGAACTAGATTTTTCTGAAACAAAATATTGATGCAAAGTAAGAAAAAGACGAGAACAAGCCTTCGCTGTTCTGCGTTATGTGTGCCGGCACCCTCCAGGAGCTGGATCCGAGTACTGTAGGGGAAACAATCTCTTGGGATGCCGCCCATCCCTCCCCTGTGCTGCCGATGCTTGCATCTCACTGCTATGCGGTGTGTCGAAGCTCTGCACGTGCACACTCATGACTGATCTTTCGCTCCCTGTGGAGTTCTGTGGGAGTGGTGCATTGACAAAGTGATCTCTTTGGCTGTGCTCAGACGCATACAATGAGCATTCAGGCCAGCTTTATAGGAGCCTGTGCCTCATGTGAATTTTCTATCATCAATAGATTGTACAAAAACATGTAAAAACGCAATTCAAAGTAAATGTGCATGGGTTTAAGTGCATTTTGTCATTTTTAAATAAACTTGATTTAGTGTGTGTACTTTACATCATCCTGAGCATCATTCATGGCTTGACTATCCTGTAGTGTTTTAATTTTACTTATTGTTTCTGCATTTTACCATTTTCTTTGCATAATCACATTTGTTTATCAGTCTTTGTTGAAGAAAAGTTACATTTTCTGGGTTTCTTTAATCATTACACATTGCTATAAATGCATCACTGTAAATGTATCTATTCCACTATATTGCCTACATGCGAAACATAAATTTGACAAAGGTGAACTATCCAGTAAAAACAGAGTCTGAACTTTAACTCAAGCAGGAGGGGAACAATTAATAACTGTTAGTGTGATGTTGAGTCTCATTATCTTGTATCCACACACCCACGGGTAATGAAGGGGGCATGCACCTTGTTCCTCCACTACGTACCTTTGACATCATGCTTCTGCGTTTCACAGCGCATGCTGGCATTAATATTTATTGAGCTGTTCGTGACGCTGCTATAGATCTGTTTCTACTGCAGCGCCCTGCAACACAGCTACACACCACTCCCCGTGCAACTCTCTCATCCTTTTGGGCTCTCTGTTTAAAGTTTAATATGTCCATGACCGCTCGCTCCTAATAGATGTTGCCTTTACTCCATTTGTCCCTTACTAAAAACATTCCCCTCCCTTCAGTGGGTGATTTTACTCTGAGTTCTCCATCTATCATCACCCCCGCCTCCCTCCCTACGCCCATCTCTCCCTACGTGGCTATGTGATTTCCCCCTCTATCTGTCCCTCTGATGAATAATACATCAGACCTCTTCCAATTATTCCTCTCCCACAGATCAATGAGCCCCCCTCGCTGATAGCGCAGGCTGAGTTGAGGACAATGAAGCACATGCAACGCCCTGGGTTTGTCATGAACAGGGCCAATCACTGAGTTCGAGGGCAGTTTACCTTAACCTCCTTGAAAATCGTCAGCGTGTCTCTGAGGCCGCAGCACAATCTTGCTTTCCCGAGTTTATTTCTCTGATAGAAAGGTGAGACATAAGGTGTGCAGAAGTATGAGAAGAAGAGGGTTTTTTTATGTTCGTTTACTGTATTTCTCTGATAGAAAGGTGAGACATAAGGTGTGCAGAAGTATGAGAAGAAGAGGGTTTTTTTTATGTTTGTTTACTGTATTACTCTGATAGAAAGGTGAGACATAAGGTGTGCAGAAGTATGAGAAGAAGAGGGTTTTTTAATGTTAGTTTACTGTGCTTTATACAGATTGACTGTTATTTTTTTTTTACAGGACAGTGCAGTGTAGGGTGTTTAAACCAAACACAAATAAAAAAATCGGAATGTTTAATCTACTGCTATGGTATAGCAGGCTATGGCTAGACTCCGTGGGTGGCTAGTCGCAATTTGATCAATAATGTTTTTGTTAATTAAAACCCTGTGTGTTTCTGTTAAGTTTGTGTTACGTACTGTGGAAATCACTATGCCAATAGCATATGCAATTTACTGCTTTAACGCTGCTTTAAACTGTAACAATACTATAGGTTATTACCCAGCAGTCCATGTCAGCTGAACTTATATGAGTTTATTTCTTTGCAGTAAACAGCTGGGACCTAGATTTCTTAACCACATGCCACTTTCTTAGCTTTTGAAATACAATAAATTAATCCTGAAAGTGAAGTGATTCTACAAATATTTATTGCACTGAGCATTCATACTCAGGACCACACAGTCTAAAATAAGATTAAAGAAGGAATATAAAAATACCTGCACCTTGTTAAAAAGCCTGGAATATAAAATACTGCCTGTGCTGCTTCAGTGAGGAAGATTGGGCCTTTTCCTTTACAATGTTTTTTTCAAGAAAAATAAAGTGTGGAAAACAAGCCCAATAAGCGTTCCATGGATCTGTCTATGTGGTCTGCAGCCAGACCAGAACGGAAATTGCTGGTTTAAAAGGCCAGTCTAGTATATTTGTCTTTAAATGCACAAGGAGACAAATTACTAATCAGCACTAATCCCACTACCTTTTCTGATGTGATAAGCAGCTTGTGAGCATAAGCACGCGTGATGCATTAACAGGGTACTCATGTCCTCAGCAATAACTTAAGCAGCAGGATCCCTCCTGGCATGGAAAGTGTTTTTAATACACGGTTCATGATTGTCGTGCACATTCCACATATGTGGAAGGTGCGAGAATCAATTGGTCATATTTGCTGCTCCTAGTTAGGGTGCTTCTCTGAAGTCCAGTTGCCATGGCGCCCTTCAGCTACCGTGTAAGGTCACCCATCAGTGGCTTTAAAAATATGGGAGATGAAAGCTTGTTCAATGCTTTCTTTCAGATCAAGAGAAGGCATGGGAGGAGGGGTTACCTATCAGTTAAGTGGAGAAGGGTCAGAAGGGTCTAGGGTGAAGGGCTTAGTCACAGGAAAGCTATAAGGTGAAGAGGTGCAGAGTAGACTTTGTCACTGGATGAATAAAAGAGGACGAGGGTGAACAGAACAGAAAAACGGTTGTGCTAGTTTCTATTACCGTATATACAGTAGTTTAACATTTTGAGTCAAATATATCGGGGCTATATGCTGTTGTGTTGTAGCTTAGACTGACTTTTATTGAGGCGGACCTTGTTCTTTTTTATGTAATATGTTACATAAGCGTCTTCAGGGAAAGTCTATGCACTCTGGGAGTGATCTCTGCACCCCTTCACTTCATAGCTCTCCGGACTGAGTTTCCTATCCTCATCCGTTAAATGTAGGGATGGGGGTCTAACTGCAGGACAAAATAAACACCGAGTCTAACCACAGGAGTCTGCACCAAAAGAATAACATTTATTGAATCTGTCGGTTATTGGGTCTCCTTTGTTCTCAGTGACTTTCCATGTGTGCTCCAGTTCTTGTTTGAACCCATTTGCCAGCAGGGTGCTGTCTGTGTCCCTTCAGTTGCCTGGCATGCCCTGCTGGCTGAGGCCCTGCCTCACGGGTGCTCTGTAATCCAAGCCTCGCAGAGGACAGCTGAAGGCCCCTGCTATTGTCTTCACCTTACACCCTGTCTGATTGCACAAAATGCTGTCCATGACCCAGTCTGGAGATCAGATGCTGGGTTTGTTTTGTGTGATGGTCAGTTAATGTGAATTTGGGATTAATTGGAGCCAAGAGGCCACATACACTAACACAGCTGCAGATTCTATTATAAAGAACAATTTAGTGTTGCTACCATTAGCCATCGATGTAACCATTTAATGTTTGGGGAGAAAAGACCTCAGTATTTTTTAACACCAGTTTGAAATATATTTTTTAAAAGTATAACAACTGAGGAGTCTGTTTATTTTAACAAAATATGCCATGTTTACTGGCATTAGGTTTCTGGTCCTGAGATTCTGAGGCTCAGACTCAATTTGTAGTCTACACGGACCATCAGAGACAGTAAAGAACAACCTTGGCACAGGACTCAGAATTGGACGTTTATGATCACTAGCAAAGACTCATATCATAAGGAAAAGCTCTGTACTGCAGCAAGATTATGGCCACCTGTTCTCCTTGTCATAACTTTGCTACGTACTGCTTTTTCAGGGTATGTAAGGAAATAGTGAGATCAGAGAAAAGTAAATATGATTGAAATGCCTCAACTCCCACTGTTTTGATGCTGCTTAGCGCCAATTGAACTCACCCCATCCTGTGCAGTGTTCTGCCAATGGTGCACTGCCACAGTCACAATTGGCTAATGACATGAACCCACAAAATCCAGCTCATAGGGCTCAGACAAGCGCCTTCACTGACTGAGCCACCCAGGAGACCTTAAGCCATTTTTCTAACAATGTAATTTATTCAACCACAAATATCTCATGCTGGTACATGATAATGGTCATCTCAATGCACATTGGAACAGGAATGTTAATGACTTAATACGGAACTGCCAAACTGTTAATATTGTGTTGAAGATTTGCATGAGGGTGAAAGGTTTTTTTTGTTTAAAAAAAAATTTAAATTATACTTTGAACTCACACTGGTGCAAACCAGATCTATGAACCAGCTTCTCAAAACTAGCTTCTTACAGCGTTTTCAGTATTCGTGTGTGTGTGTGTGTGTCTGTTTGGGTTTCTGCATTTCCGTCAGCTCAGCACACGTTGCTGTCAGTATGATATTAGACACGGTTATCTGCGAGCGAAGCCCTTTCTGACTAGCTTTGGGGAGCCGTTTATCATACACAGCCAGACTCAGATCAGTGTGAGACAAATGCTCTTAGCATGCTATGACGGGAAGGTTGATGGGGGCAGAAATTTAACTAGACCAATGGATTCTCAAGCAATAAAAGCAGTGCTAAATTAAGCGCGTAGAAGTGTGTGTCAAATTTGGCCGGCCAAATTTTTGTTGCTTTGTACTTTTGCGAGTATGACGCTCCGTGGATTATTGGAAGTGGACGAGGTCTAAATATTGTCGCAGCTAGTATATATCAAGGTGGCACAATGGTGTTACAAGGACGTTCCCCTCCCATGCACGGTGGTCCCTCTTGGCAAGACGAGCTGGTCCTGTGGGGGCTGGAGGCTGACAGAGACCCCCTGTTGGATGACATATGTTCTGAAAGTTAGCCTCCATCCGCTTTGCAGGAGTCCCAGATTTATTTTTAATCAGCTTCATTGCCTTAAAGAAGCCATTCTCTTTAAAAGCCTCCTCCATTCTGCTTTCAAATAGGAGGTGAAAGTAACTCATGAAGTTATTCGTTATGACAGGAAGGTCAAAAGTACCACTCAGTGAGTTGCCAGGGAGAAAGTGTGCGGTTAGTTGCTGCACTAATAGGACAAAGGTCAGAAACCAAGGAACATTTTTGATCAGAATTCAACCATCTTTACAGCTGGTAGAGAATGGCCTTTTTTGACATAAAAACATCATACCTTCAAACACAGTAACTGTTTATAAATGTACTGTTTAATGTAAAATGGTTACAATTAACCAAATTGAATCTAGGTAACACTGCAGCAGGTAAAGAACAAAAGCTGATTTTGCTTATCTAAGCAGGAATAATATCAACCAACCTTAATAATCTGTTTTAACAATCTTTAATCTGGAATGGTTTTACTAAAATGAATTCTGTTGCACTGGGAAGAAGACACAACTTAAGGTTGTTTCCCCCTTGGGCATGAAAAGAGAGTGATCAATGCATTCTTTTAGTGCATGGGGTTCTGCTTGAGTGTAGGCACCAAGATGTGGTGGATGTGGTGACAAATATATAGCCGCACTCAGATTAGCTGACAGTCACAGATCAGTGATTTTAAATCAGCGGTATCTGTGATTCAGTATACTTGCACAAATACATCTTAATAAGAGAAAAGAACTGAAGAGAGAGAGAGAGAGAGAGAGAGAAAATGAGGGAGAGAGAGAGGGAGAGAAAGAGAGAGGGGGAGAGAGAGAGGGGGGGAGAGAGGGGGGAGAGAGGGAAAGAGAGAGAGCAAGAGAGAGAGAGAGAGAGAGAGAGAGAGAGAGAGTTACAAGTTACAAGGCACTCAGCTGTCACTTTGACTGCTGAGACAATTTACTGCCCGTGCCCCATTGAGCCAACCATAATAAACATAACAGAATGAAAAGGAGGACCATCGCATGAAGCCATCGCTCTCACACTGCTCTTGTGATGATGACACTTTCTGTGTCCAGCTGGCCTATTGGTGTACCTAAAGCTACAAATGCCACGTGTGATCCATTCTCTGCAAATCTCCCATCACTCTCTTCTAAGCGCAGAAAAGTGTGTAGAGTCTGAAGGATCGATGGCTGAGAGGATTAAAGATCAGTTCTTACAAGTGCAGTAGCACAATCTAAAAAAAATAAGGACTGGGGTAGTAGGATGAAGGCTGCACCATACTTTCCTAATGCAAGATTTATGTTGCTTAACAGACACTTTTATCTTAAGCTAGCAACTTATACAGTCATCCTCTAATACAGCAGGATACTGGAACAATGCAGTTTAAGTACAATGTTCAAGGATTCAACAGCAGGATTTGAACTGAAAACCTTCCTGTTGCAGGCCTGTAACCTTCAGCTGATTGTTATGAACAACGTTGACGATCATCAATTTACACATCCCTTGGCTTTTGCATTATGTATTGTATGTATTTGCATTATGCAAAATTCCTCTTCTGTATTATTGTAACAACTACTGTGCACAGCTACATTTCGGGTGTCTATATATTGATTCCAGCTACTGTTGGATGCACTCTGAAACACAAATCAGTCAGTTAAGATTATCCAACCCGACGTTGTGGAAAAAAAGATATCTGAATTTGGAGACATAATGGCCCTTTATGGAAAATCAAATAATTTTATTGGTGACTGTGGTAGAATTATAGGAGGCCATTTCAGGTTGCCTTAACCAACTGTCACTATGTGAAGTGTTATTATGTATTCATTAACTCATACATTTTATTATTGATAATGGATTGTTTTAACAGCGTAAGTTCTTTAGGGGCTTTTATCTTCCTGTTGGAGTTTTTCCATGAACAGAGAATAGGGAGCTAGAGTTCACAGTACTAGTGTGTGTAATTTTACCTTCCAGGGAATGCCGCTAGTACAAGAGCTGCCCTGACATGCGATGGATGTTGCTAAATCAAGACTTCATAACCTGTCATTTCCAATCACAGCAGGGTAAAGGAGAGACATGGGGGGGTGTGTGCTGATAGTGCTGGCAGGACAGAGATTCAGAGGTCAGGGATGATACAGTGCAACCACCAAATGAACTGAGATCGGAACGACGATCACATTGTGGTGTCAGCAAAGGGGATGAGGGGGAGGGTTAGGCAGTGTTTGCATCTCAGAGAAACACAATCATTCCCTTAAGCCCAGTCAGCTGACCAGGGCTGGCTCCTGCCTGAAACGGCACAAGACTGGGGGTGTGGGAGAGGGGATGGAGATGCTGGGTTGATGGTTGGGGTGGGTGGATGGGTAGAGAAATTGCTAGATGGGTGTGGCAGAAAGATCTCTGCACCAAACAGCTGCCTGTGATTCAGATAATAGAAGTATCTCTGGGCCGAGCGATTGCATGAGACATGTCTCATGGCTCAGACAAAGCAATTCAATCCAACAGAAAAAAATGCACAGCTGCGCATCTCTTTTCAAATGAACAGCATCGATATTGATTAAAATTGGAAAGTGAGTGAGCCCTGATGGTTCCATTATGCCTAAGTCTTTCTTTATGCGGTATTACGTCATTCTGAATTAAAATGGTTTTCTACCATCACTCACTTTTAAAAAAAGTTGGTATCCAGTCCCTACATTATCTTTACGCCGAAAAGTGTGGCATTGCATGTACAATGTATCACATAGGCATTCATAATCCTTCCAGGTTCGATCTGTTAACCTATGCTTTTGTAATTAGAGGTGGTTGTTGACAGAAAAAAGGAAGCAGAGTCTCCAATATTAGGCACATTTTGAAAGCATATCTTTCAGCACATCAAACTATCTGTATTTTAATGAAAGATTTAGCCTAAACACACCAAATAATTCTATTTATAAAAACGACCATAATGGAATTAAAAAATAATGAAGCAGGATGAAAATGTATTATTTCATTTTCATATTATTTCATTGATAATTAGCAGCTAAAGTAACAATAACAATACCATTTTGTTCATTTTAAGGTGTTGACATTGCAAAATGGCTCCTATAAACATGGGCTGTGCATATCCGTAGAATCTAAGTGTCTGAAATAGCTTTCACATTCTCCTTGTGACAGGGGTGTACAAACTGCCAAGGGAAACATTGGTGTTGGATTTGCTAGCTATTCCATTTTAGGCTTTCCCACATGGCAGCTGCTTGACATGTACCACAATTCCTTAATAACCAAGCACAAACGTGCTTCTTTGGATCATAACGGGGGAAGAATTTACTTTGATGAAGCGTTGCTGAAGTAGTCCAGGTAAATATAGCAATAACCCTCAATTTAAGTATTTTCTAGAGGAGGAAAATAGTCCATATATCAGGAGATCTTTGGCAGTTGAGTTGATATAAGTGTGTGACACTGCACCCATTGTCACTCCCCACAACACACTAATAGTGGAGGCGGGTACACCCCACCTCTAATTGGGCCACACCAAACAGAGTCAGCAGAATTTAAAGTAGTTGATGGGAACTAGGAATATTGTTGATAAAATATTGTGGTACATACATATTATTAGAATTATTATCATAATGACGATGTAAATTGATAGATAAAGATAGGTTAAAAGGGTAGAAATAGGTGTATTAAGTTAACCAAGGAAACGAAATTCCCCTAGTATAGAATTGGTTTGTTCCGATGGGAGGGACTTAGTGGTTAAAACTTGGTGTGCTGACTACCAGACTCATTCTGACCTCAACTACATAGGTGCTGCAGTGGGAACCGTAAGAGAACCACAGCTATAACTGCCTAATGTAATTTAACACCCCTGCACCTTGGTCTCTGTGTGCTGTGCCATCGTTGTTAGTGATTTTCTCAAGAGACACGTTAGAGGACCCTTTCTCAATCACAGGTGTGACAAAGTGTCTAGAAGAAGTTGTCTAGAAGTGCACTATGTGTTATGGTCTTAATTGGGCATTAGACAACCGCTGTTATGGCCGCAGAGGATCCAGCATATTTATTAGCTTCTTATCTTTTCTAAAATCACTAATACTGTAATTACTAAATTTGACCTAATCTGCCAGAAATGTAGGCTACATTCTGTTAATGTTCTGTAAGTTAATAAAACTAACAAACACATAGAACTGCTGAGTTTGATCAAGGGTGGAAAATTATATTCCAAAAGACCGTGGCTTTCGCGGGCATAAAAATAGCGCAATAGTAGTGCTTGGCATCTGATAACACTTAGTAAAACACTAGATACTTTTATAAACACTGGGTGTTAATGAGCTCTAGGCTGACCACAATAAGGATAAGCCAGGTAAGTTATTAATGGTTAATTAATTTGATTTGAGCACGTTAAACCATGTTTTGGTTCAAAAGCAAACTAATGTGCATTAGGTAAAATATATTAGATGATGTGAAGAAATGATCTTATTCACATAAAAAATGGCCTGACTTCGGTGATTAAGGAGTTAACCGACCAAGCCTATTATGAGAACAGTTCTGCGGCCCCTCCCTGTAAGGCTAAGAGAGCCTGGCTGGGTTGTTGCCACACAATGTGTTTCTGCATCTCTTTTGCCACTTTATTATGAATGTATGTTCCTTTTTGTCTGCTTGTTTCATTGCTGCAATATTTCCCACTACTTGGCTCTACCTTGCCTCCATAAGAACGGACTCCCAACTAGGCCTAGAATGCTGAAACGTCTCAATCGACATAATAATAAAATAAAAGGGTACAATTTTGGTGTCATCCACTTCTTCTTAATAGTCTAATTGCCTTTTGTCGTGCCTTTTGCATCGTGTCGTGTAACGCAGCTCGAAAACAACCAATGCTCAACGTTTATGACGTTCATATTTTCGTCATGTTGAGAATGTACAAGATAACTATTGTTTATAGTGCAGGGCTTAACGTTTAGTCACCAGAGCTATCCGTAGATTAGTTTATTTCTAAACACCCCCGCTCTCGGATGAAATCTTACACTATTGGGCAGTTACGTTAGGGGGAAAGAGAATCGGCTGAGGGAACAACTCTAGATACAACACCGGAACCCCTCCCACTCTCAGTCCTACAGAGGCAAAGAAACCACTCCGCGCCTTTTCACTCCGACAACGAGAGATACTGAGCTGTCTAAGCACAGCCCTCCATCAGCAACGGTATGTATCGGTTTGAGAAATTATTTCTGAAATCAGATATTGTACGAACTAAACAATCAATAGAAAATTCAAGCCATTTAACTATTATTATTATTATTATTATTATTATTATTATTGTTTTTTATTATTTTTATAGTATTGTTATCGCTTTGTCATCTATAGCCTGTTTAATGAGTTGCCTTTCAATGGTGCTTGTCAGCCGGTATGTGTCTGCTCTACTGCAGCTATTTTGGTTGCAAATTGCATCTATCTGTTTGAAATGACAGCCCGTTTAAAGAAAATATACATTGCCGATTATCTTTTAAGATAAATGTGACCGTAGTTTAAAACTGAAGCTTCAATGTGAATCTTATGAATTATTGGTGCAGTAAAGTGCCAGTAAGAGCACGAAGGAATAGGGAAATTACCGTTTATTATATTAAAGGCAAATCGACATCTCGCCTTAATTATATGTCTGGTTTTATTGTGGGCGTTTATTATGTAAACTAAAAATGATTGTTAAAATAGTTTTCGGTGTCTTCCAATTCGAATTTACTTGAGATATGACCTTGTTCTAAATTCGTGCTTTTCTTAAGGAAAAGGGGAAAAATACGAAATTGTCTGGGCAAATGCGAAAATACTCTCGGTTGCTTCGTTTCACAGTTCGTTTTGCGACGTGAATGCAATATTGATAAAAGAGAGGATGGACAAGTGAGGATGGATCATAAGACTCGCGTATGTTATCTTCTCGCTTGCAATTTACCCCGTTGTACTGCCGTTGCCTTACCTATATTTATTTATAGTCCATATTTATTTATTTACTTGCAAAATAACCTGTTAGGCCTAATATGCTAAACAATTATTTGTTACCATTAGAATGTAATATTGTAAACAAAATGGAGAAAATTAATTTACCAAAGCTGAAAGATACAAGGACTGTGTATCACAACGATTTATTAATATTCGTTGCTAGTCTTCGATAGCGTACCAGCGCTGCAAGGAGGGCTAAGAAAACTTGATAGGTAAAACATCAAGCAAGCATTACATTTTCTGTTAGCCTACTTATATAAAATTTTAGTTAATCCCATGGATTGTCAACGTAATACAAAGCAAAGGCAGTCTACATTTGATATAAATTAAGGACAATTTAGCAAGGGTGGTCTTCCATTCCAGACCACTCCTGAGCGTGAGTCAGCAGGTCGCCGTTTTAGACGGGCGTAACGTGCGAGGCTCTGGGGATAAGTGGTGAAAAGTCACTTTTAAATAGACTGGTGGCGATTATTGTTTCAAAGAGAAATAAGAAACACAGACCGATAAGTGAACGCAAGCTTAAAAGATTGAAGCAGCGTAACATAAGAATGTCACCTAGACTCGTTAAGGTATTCTAATTTCACTAGTAGAAGACATCGGAAAAGCAAAATTATAAAATAGTCGACGTAATTTTCAAATTTTTCAATGTGATACTGTTAAGTATCCAAGTATCCAGCTGTCGTTATTTGAAATACATTTTACTGCAATTCTTAATAAATACTTTTTGTGGTAAGGATTGTATCCAATATCAAATAATTATTTGAAGGCACTGCTGCTGTATTATTTACGAAAACGTTCTGGGGACGTTTTTTTTATTGTTGGTATAGGTTATTTTACTTCATCAAATTTAACAACTAACGGATGAGTATAATACACTATTAAATAATATATTACAAAAAACGAAGACGGGACTTATCAAACTAATCAAAGGTCAAGAAACATACAAATGCCAAGACAGTTGAAAACTAGTGCTAGGTAGGAATATTACGTTTTAATATTTCAACAAATTAGAAATGTCTATTTCAGTAAAATATAATAAAACTACATGATGTGTCTGTCGTGCCGAAGTTTTAAAATGTTGTCTGTAAATCATCAGTTTTTGCAGAAGTATTCATTACTCTGGAAAGTTTTCCCCTTTTTTTTGACAATTACTCCACACACCCACGTAATATATGCAAGCAACTCAACGATACTAAAGCTAAAATTTCATTTAGAACAGAAAATATTATCATTAACAGAGGAAAACCAATGAATGTCAGTTATATACCTATCCAGTCCTTTGCTATGGCAGCAATAAAAGATCATTATCAGCAAATTATTTGTTTGAAAAATCTCAACAGTGAGAAGCATTAGTTAGGTTTCAACCTGTATGTACTCAAAGTGGTTTAACTTGGAGATGATTTTCTTCAGGTTTATAAAGACTATCAAGCTGCAACTCAGATAAACCCACAACGTCACCATGAAGACCAAGGAGCTCTCAAAACAAGTCAGGGATAAAGTGGTAGAGAAGCACAGAGCAGGGGAAGGGTACAAGAAAATTTCAAAGACACTGGTTATCCCTCTCAGCACGGTCAAGTCCATTATTAAGAAGTGGAAGACATATAATACCACCCAGACGCTGCCAAGGTCAGGGCGTCGTCCTAAACTGAGCAGACGGACAAGCAGAAAATTGGTTCGGGATGTCACTCTGAAGCCAACCACGACTTTAAGGGAGCTGCAAAGTTCTGTGTCCGAAATGGGAGTCACTGTTCACACCTCAACAATAAGCCGGTCTCTAAACAAAGCAGGCCTCTTTGGACAGGATGTAAGAAAGAAGCCGTTACTGAAAAAGCCTAATCCTAAAGCAAAAATGGAGTTTGTGAAAAAGCATGTGGAGGACAATGCAGACATGAAATAAAAAAGTGTTGTTTTCAGACTAGACAAAAGTTCCAAGCCTTGTCTGGCGCAAGCCCAACACTGCACATTTCCCAGTCAAAACCATCATTGTCAAGCATGTAGGTGGCAGTATCAAGTTAAAATCCACCAGTAACTTCCTACATATTCATTGGAAATGAATTCATCGAAGAATTGGCAAAATGTCAATATTCCACTATCCAGTAATTGCTGCAAAAAGTGTTACTACCCCATACTGACTTGAGGGTCTGAATAATATCTGCTTTAAAAATGCATACATTTCATTTTGTAAGGTTTGCTGACATTTAATCTCCTCTTCACTTAACAGTGTTCACTTAATTGTAATTGTGCAGTCATTAATTTTTAAATTAACTCAATATTACATTATTTGTAAGCTATTGAATACTTCTGCAAATCACTGTAGGTTAAACGGCAGGCCCAAACTGGAAGATGTAGAATCAAGTTTTGTCAGAAAATCGATGGTTTAAAAAGAAGGAAAGCTCTGTGATACACAAAAAATACTGAGAATGTTTTTTCATGTATACAATGACCTCCATTTTTAGGGGTTGCTTAAAAATAATCACTTGTACGTAAAATTCGAAGACATAACCATATGAACTTCCTTGCTCATAAAAAATAACTGCTTAAATGAATCAATCAATAAACAAATAAAATTTTCTAGTGGCAGAATACTATAACAGTGTTTACTAACTCCAGTACCGTGCTGCGTGTGTGACATCAGATAACTCTCAGTAAAATAAGAATATTGTCTGTACAAATTACTGTTCTGTCAAAGGAAATAAAATGAATAGTAATAATATAAGTAATTGTTGTAATCAAAATAATGATTTGTGATGAGGGTTTGCCTGCTTGCCTCATATTTTGGGATATAGTTAGAAAGGTGTGTCATGGGACTTTATTGAAGGGGGAAGGTGTTGGAATCTATTTTACAGATATTTTATTGTGATATCACTTGTATCCCAATGTTCATTTACATTATTATTTACTGTGCTTTGTTTTCACACTACTGCTTTATAGTGCCGTATTTGCTGCTGTTGGCTACTGTGCCGAGCTAAGCTATAGTTGAAGGGATGAAATGAGAATTGGACGGACAGGGGCAATAAAGCACATATTTGGCATCTCTGTCTGGTTGCCTCATTCTGCTAAAATGTCAAACAGTGGTCAGTTTTTACTCCAGAGACATGTTAGTTACTACTGGCAGGCGACCCTGACCTAGATCAGCTGTCTTAGTTGGAGCAGGAGGGAAGCGGAATGGTATCTTTCACAGTTTTTTAAAGTTTGGCAAAGATTTAACTGGGAGTAAAAATCTTCATAACCAAGTATTGCGATATATGAATGGAATTTGCTGAATACTGGGGGAAAAATACTGAATGGAAAACAGAACTAAATTGAATTCTTGAAACACTTACACAAAAGATTATTCCATCAGAAATTAAGCAAAGAATTTTAAAATAATACAGTTTACAAATGAACTAGTTTACGGATGCAGATGTTTTAACTTGACCGAAAACAGTATCAGTTTACAAACCAGGACACACTGAAGAAAAACATATTTTTTTGTATTTACAGTTGATTAAAAAAAGTAAATTCCTCTATCTGTGAAGAGAGTTATATTAAAAGGAAGTGAGCCGCCATGTACAACAGTTGGCCTTGCCTTGCTCCTACACAACATGGCAGCATTGCCTGATCGCTGTTAAGTAATCATTTGGCTTAATCCAATGTGTTGTTAGTCCAGTTGTTCTTAGAGTCATTGGACATGGTTCAATTGTCTCTCTTATATGGCAAAAATTTAGCAGGCTTTATTTATTAGAAATAGTATATAGTACAATTTTTTTAATACATTGGCACGATATATTGCAGATAACATGGGCCTTTTTTTGAAAGAGAAAAAAAATCTGACTTCCAATGCCTTTGCCCCTCTGGCTGTGGATTATTTCTTCAGGAAAATATGACACATGCCTTTGCTGCAAGTGTAACAAAAGATGTGTAACATCTTTTGCTCCTACTTATGGCGACTGACGTAGCGCAGTCTCTTTACGCCTAGCACTACGTGCAAAAATGTAGCAATGCAGGATCTTAAAAACCCACATTTTCTGTGACAGCAGCAGCAGTTGCTTCTTCAGTAACAGTTTGCTAGTAAGACTCGTGGTAGTGGTAACACCTTGGTTGCCCCAAAGTGAGTCAGGACTCGCCCCCCCCTCCCGCCATGACTTCAGCGACCAACTTTTAGAAAGATAAGAAATATTGGTGGCATTAATATAGGGAATTGGCTTGGGAGAGAGTAACCTCTTATTACTGTTAAAATCGAAGAACTAAAATGATGTAGTGGTCTGCCAAATTCCGACTTGGGGAAAGGCTCCTGAAAGCATTTACTAAAAGATAAATTGTATGCAATAATTTAGACAAAGCATATCCTGTACAGAATTACTTATCTACCAGTACAGCTTAATTGGCAAATTTAGTATGTTTTGTAATTTTTTTTGCCACTGGTGTTGGGCCATTTTTAGAATCACAATATAATTATCCACCATATTCACTGCTCAAGTAAGGCACAGTCAAGCAACTTTACAATAAAAGCCAAGCATTCGTGTGCAAACATGTTTTTGCATTTCCTTGTTTTGCCTAAGCCAGTGTTACTAAGCAATCAATCTGTCCGTCATAGTCGGCTGATTGTCTGCCCTAAAATCCGCGCTGACCCTTCTGCCTGTTTGATTCTCAAAACATTAGAAATACCCCAGCCTAAATTTACTGTCCCGCAGACACACAGATTCTGCTCTAAGTTGTCAAACGTGTCTTTTGTCCTTCCTGTATTATATATCTTGTTTTGGCAATGTATAAATGGACTTTTAAATTTAAATGTTATTTGCATACCTCATTTATCCACTCTGACTGCATATTCAAAACATGCATCCCTCGATCCATTCAGTATGTATATATGTGTATGTATGTTACCTTTATTCAAGATTGTTCTGTCAGCACTGTTTACTCACAACACACATTGAATACTCTATTTCTTCTTTTGGAGGGAGGGGGTGGATTGTGCAAAAATTCAGATTTTCTCATTATAGTCTTTGATCTTTGGCCTCATTACTCCTCAGATTTGCAAAGCCTGATGAATTAGTTGTCATGGCTATTTGATGAAGTGTCAACAGCGGCGTTTCATTAATTATATGGAATCAGTGACTCGTAACTCTCCAGATGAGCCGCCGTCTTTTCTGGGAACAAAGCTTGGAGTCTAACCCTTCAAGCTTAGGTCGATTTATCTTTATGTGCGGTGTTAAGTTTGGTTGGGAGATATACTACAGTGAATATTAGCTTCATATTTATATGCTTTTGACTAACAAGTTCTGGAGGGGTTAAAATAGCAAGATGGTCTGTTTGAATAAAAAGTTATTCAAAAACTAACAGTAATAAAATAATACAAATCTTCATAAAATAATAAGTATGATAATAAATTTAAAATCTACACGGAGAGTGGAAGAAATCCCCATGAAGTTGAGTGAGAAGGAAACCTTTATCATTCCTTTCAATGAGTTGTGTGAGATAGTTAGGAGGCCGGATTTCTTCTGAAACTCTGGATCGCTTTGGAAACTCTCAGCCACTAGCCAAGGTCTCTGATCTCATCGTTGGCACTACTCCTCTTAGTCACAAATCACAATGCTGCCAGGGGAGGGGGGTAAAGAGAGAGAAAATGTCACTCTCTCTTACTTTGTACCTTTCTGGCTGGTTGGGTTGCCTCTGCTTGACGTCCTCTGGAACCTCGTGCTTCCCTTCGTTTGCAGTTTAGCTCAGACTCCTCTCTCGACCCTGACGCCTTGCTTGTGGAAATCAAATATACTACAAAAATACATATTTACTACTTTATCAGCCAAGCATCTGGTATATCAAATATGAAAAATATAGAAAAATTATCCTAGCTTATTTAAATAAATGTCACCTAGCTAACTATTACATTTACAATTTTCTTTAATACATTACAGTTTCCAAGTCTAATAAAACTTTAGGAACATTCAGGAAGGCTTTTATCAGTATTAAAATTACCTAATGTGAGTACTTATTGCCAGATGAATGTGCAAAAGGTGTCTGTTGAAAAACACTCCATTGTAAGCCTCTTTTTAAATTTTAATCATTCAGTATTAACATTCAGTTGATTTGTCCTCTAAAACGTCCATTGTGAAAAAAAATCACAGGCATCTTATATGATCTTTTGTTAAGCCATTTCTTAATATTTCTGTTGTTCTGTCAGAAGTGCATACTTCTCAAACTTGACCTATTTTTCAAGTTTAGATCAGGTAAGTTTTTGTCCACATTAGAGGTCTTGTCATGATGATTTGCATTAAAGGTTGTGGGCTTGAGGCCACATTTCCTTACGTTATTTACGGCCAATAATGGGCTAATAGTGTGGATTTACTAAAACAGCATCTGTCTCCTCAACACAGGGAGGCAAACCTGCGTTACTTTCTTTGGGGACAAACGTTTTACCCACTCCCTGAGTGACTGGTTGAGTGTAATAAGGGCGAACAACGCTACAGGTTGTGTGAGGTTGTGGTTGTGGCTGTGTAAGACCTTTGAACCTACAATACATCAACTTCAGGAGGCAGCAGTTAATTCAGATCATTGTTAGTAATAATAGGGAGGAAGGGAGGATTTACTTATTTGCTGTCTTATTAATCATAATAGCAGGTATGGCTACTACAGTGGGCTTGACCAGGCAAAATGACACAAAAAACATTCCAATATAGCTTCTCTAATTCTCACATCACTGTCCTGCAGATTGCTGTTGCTGATATAGTTTTATAGTATCTGTTTCTCCCTGCACATGTTAACAGAGGTCTTCTTGTCATTGGCAAGTAAGCCACGAAAGGGAGAAACAAACTGTTCTGTTCTCTCGGGTAAAAATAACTGTGCAGAAATTGAAGAAATGCTCTGTAAGCTTATGAGGGCCCAAATCAACCGCTGAGAAACATCACTGAACTTCAGCATGATCGTACTTTCTGTATGATTCCCTTTCCTGCTTTGCTAATAGAATAATAGGATGATAAGATGATGCAACCTCATGCAATACTCTGTCGCACTAATCCTGAAGAGGCAAAGTCTTATTCATTTAGTTGAATCATCCCTCAATACAGTTAAGGGTTTGTCTATCCAGTTACTGGTTTTCATGAACTATGTTACCTCGGAGAAATGCTTTACTCACTGGGTTAAATAACCGTGTAGTAAACTATTGTGTGCTGGTGCATTGGAAACAGGGTTGTTGTGGTTACTTATTGTTGTGGGGATGGACTTGTAGGTTACTAGAATGTTGAATGTGCTGTTGTGGAAAAAATCCCAGAGGAGAGGGTTATCAGCAGATACAAAGCTTTATTCAAGCATATGCAGGGGAGTTTACATATCTGCCTAGCAACAGATTCCGACCTGACATTTGGGCCTCCTCATAACGTTGTACTGGCCAGTGCTGCAATCTTGTAATTACACAGCTAGGTAAAGGGGGTGCTTGTCTGTCCTTCTGCTAACATCAAGACAGATATTAAGTCTGCCAAATAATCTTTGTCTGTCCTTTCTTGCTCTCATTCTCTTTTCATAAAATTTAGAAAACCCTTAATACCCAGTGTTCTGTAGGCTGCCTAGAAAATAGACCGCTCCCCATAGAATAGGCTGCTCTGATTTTTGCAGTTAAACATAGCTGAAAAGCATTTTGTGCTAAATATAGGTTGTCTGATAAAGCATCTGAATACTGCTGCCTTGTCAGTTCTAATTCTGTGCGTTGTGCATTTTTCTGGGTGCCTGGCTGGAAGATTTTCACTTGAACAGAAATGCTGCAATGCGTCTCACAACGGCATGACTGGGTCAGTGTAACGAGGCTGGCAGCAACAGACAGACAGCCGTCCCCATGACAACAACCAATGAAAGACTGCTTTTTCTGGCCAAAACCACGCATTGTTGTTGTAGAACCGTTGTATTGTGTTGACTCTGCTTGCATTAATAACTATTTTCTGTTTTTTGTGGGAAAAGTGGGAAAGATAAATAAAACATGGATGTTTTGATTGGTGATCAGGTGCACGTTGTGCACTGTTTAATTATATAAAGGCTGGCGCAAACAGGTTCTCAATGTTTTCCTAGCTTTTTGTTAAATGTAAAGCAGAAGAGAAATATGTTCAATAAAATATTTTGTATTTCCATAATGCAAATGCGTTAAGCGCCATACATCAAGATAATTTCAATGCTCTTGTGATATTCGACTATTTAGTAAACATGGAATGAAAGCCCATCAACATACTACTGAAATCCATCCAATCTTTTCTTTGCTCAAGTTTAAATATCAAATTCATCAAACTTTGCCATGAAACATAAAAGACACAAAATGTATTTCTTCAATAGTGCAGTGTTTTCGTTTTTTTAATTTATAATTTATAAATAACTAAAGTGTCTATAATGAAATAAATAAAAAGATAGTTTATAAGGATACATTTTAATTTCACTTTAGTTTTCTGTGAAGCCTTTTCGACAAGTTTATTAATGCTTTTGAGTCTTTCAAAATAATTAATTCATTTGTTTTCGTCTTTGCTTAGTTTAGACCCAAATAAGGGTTTTACGCCAGTTGATATTACTAGGTCATTCTGTGTTCTTTTCACGAATCAATATTTATTCAGTTTTCATTGTTCCATTAGTAGACAGTCCCCTAAAAATATAATCTGTTGGAGATAACTTTATTGCACGTATTGCACTTTATTGCATCAACTTTTTAGTTTTAGAATTAGAAATAATATATTCTTCTTTTTACTTTTTTGCTCTACAAGACAGCCAGACCTAAAAAAACAATATCTTCATATTGTACATGAAGATGTAATATTTACCTGGAGCTGGTCCAGTACCTCATTCTTATTTGCTTGCTCTCCTTTGTCACTAAGTACTAAGTGATTTTTCTTCTTCTTCATTGATTAGATTGACAAGGCACCGTGTGAACTAAAACAAAGCATATAGCAAAGTTCTGTATAGTGCATAATTAGATATGTGTTTTAGTGCCCATGTCTATTTTTAGATGATCATCTTCACACTCTGATCTTTACAACAATTTCCCAAATTGACAAAATGTAATATATGGTCTTATGCATTTTCTCTTTTGCATCTCCTATAGGACAGATAACTCTACAACACAAAAGTGAAGTCCTTCAGACTATTGTTTTAGTTAACCCGTCAGAAGACACAGTCTCTTTGGAGGTATGTTTATTGTAGATATTTTAATTAAATTTTAAATTAAACAAAATTCGCTGTCGCCACCTTTTTTTGTATATAATAACATATTACTAATGTTTATCCATGGGATTCTAAAATGCAACATTCCCTCTTTATGTGGGAAAAGAAAATATCCTACAATGTTATTGTCATTGTAATTAATCAGAATGCAGAGTAGTATACAATTAATCTGATATCAAAATCTGATATCACTTAAGTTTAGCTTTTAAATAATCATATGTGTGCATATGTGTGTGCACTTGAATAGATTGTAAAATCTCTTGTCCTGGTGACCCAGATCCAGTCTTTGATCACTGACGCTGCAGTACACAAGCTATTGGTACTGTGTGGCCAGAACAAGGACCAAGGCGCCAGTCTAATCTTACAAAGTGGGTTGTTTACCTTTAAAAACTTCTCAGACATCTTTGTTGATCCTAAGGTAAGAAGGACACTTCTTTTTCCAAAATATTTTCCAGTGTACTCCAGTAAATTTAAAATTAAATATAATATATTACCTTTTTATATTTTAAGAAATCTATCAACTTGTATGTTGGAATTGTTTAGAGTGCCTATTCAATTTACACAATGTTAAATATATGAAAAGGTTTGTTGGTTTTTGTTCAGTCCCAGGTCAACTGATGTCACGGTTTAGACATATTTTTTAGAATATTTTCATATGGTGTACAAAGTTTAAATCACATTGCTAAATGAACATTCTGAAACCTACAGTATTATGCATCTCTAGGGCTGTCTCTGACAAGATGTATTACGGTACAGAACCACAGTTGGTTGGGTACCACAATAAAATGTTGGCTGTTGATCTCTAATTTCCCTTTTAGATAACTGATCTGCTAAGCAGAGCAGCCCCAGAAAACCAGGCCAGGCTCACGGTGTACTGCCAAGGTGAAGTGGGCTGGAGCTCCCGGGGGCAGCAGCAACAGCACTTTCAGGAGTTCCTGCAGTATAGACTGAATCAGGAACCTGTGCTGCCGAAAATGGAGGGGGTCACAGAATTCACAGAGTACATCTCCGAAACAGTGGACGTCCCGTCACCTTTTGACCTCTTGGAGCCCCCTACCTCTGGGGGATTTCTGAAACTGTCAAAGCCTTGCTGTTACATTTTCCCGGGGGGAAGAGGAGACTCTGCCCTGTTTGCAGTAAATGGCTTTAATATCCTGATCGATGGAGGTTCTGAGCGTAGATCGTGCTTCTGGAAGCTAGTCAGACACTTGGACCGTATTGATTCAGTTCTTCTTACCCACATTGGGGCAGATAATCTTCCTGGTATCAATGGCCTCCTCCAGAGAAAGATAGCCGAACAAGATGAGGAGCAGTCACAGGACTCCACCACCTACAGTGACTGGATGAAGAACCTTATTTCACCAGAGCTTGGGGTAGTCTTCTTCAACGTTCCGGAAAAGTTACGAATTCCTGAATCAACTTTGAAAGTCAAGAGAAGTATTGAAGAAGCTTCCCTGACTTTGCAGTATCTCAGCAAGCTTGGGATCAAGCCGGAGCCTCTTTTCAGAGTGGTCAGCAACACCATTGAACCCATCACACTTTTCCACAAGATGGGGGTTGGTAGATTAGACATGTACGTTTTAAATCCTGTGAAGGAGAGTAAGGAGATGCAGTTCCTCATGCAGAAGTGGGCAGGGAACAGTAAAGCTAAAACTGGCATTGTGCTGCCAAATGGAAAGGAAGGAGAAATATCTGTTCCTTATCTGACTTCTGTTACAGCTCTAGTGGTATGGCTCCCTGCAAACCCAACAGAAAAGATTGTTAGAGTGCTGTTTCCTGGAAATGCACCACAGAACAAAATCTTGGAAGGGCTTGAAAAGTTAAAGCACCTTGACTTTTTGCGATACCCAGTGGCTACTCAGAAGGATATATCCTCTGGGGCCCCTCCTCCTGTAATGAAACAGACAAAAATGAAACAAAGGGCTGATAGCAAAGAAAGTCTAAAATCTTCACCAAAAATTCATGCACCTGGTAAAGTTGTAAAGAAAGAGGCAGACAGGCCAGAAGAGGTTTCTCTCACAGAGGAAAACAAGGAAAAGAAAGTGAAAGAGGGAGATAAACCCACCAAACCACTGAAAGCAAAGACAGAGGTACCTGAGACAGAAAAACAAGAAAAAAACAAATTGTCAAAGGAGAAATCCATTAAAAAAAACCTCAAGGAAAGACCATCCAAGATGAATGAGAAGGGTGACAAAGAAAAGGAGATCAAGAAGGATAAGGGAGAAATTAAGAAAAGTGATGCAGCTAAGAAAGACGAGAAAAAAGAAGCCAAAATGAAGGAAGTCAAAAGGAAGGAGTCTACAAAGCCAGAGTTGCGAAAGATCACTAAACCTGACTTAAAGCCTTTCACTCCAGAGGTCAGAAAGACCTTAAACAAGGCAAAGATACACGGAAAACCCAAGACAGACAAGAACAAAGCAAAAATTGTCAAGGAACAAAAAGCTGAACAAATGCCTTTAACAGGACCAGTCACTGAAGGGATTCAACCAGAGCCACAAGAGGCAGTGGCAGTGGATGCCCAGTCTATAGTTTCTTCCCCAGAAGATCTCACCAAGGATTTTGAGGAACTGAAACAGTACGAGGTTTCTAATCTTGAAGAAAAATCAGCAAGGGATGCTCAAATAATGCCAGAATCTCCTACAGATGACACTTTGATCCCAAGCCCTCATCAAGAGGATGAAATAGAGCAAAGGACTGTTTCCCAGACTTTGTCCGATACAAAGTTTACACAGTTAGAGTCTCCTGATGAGGGAATAACAACGACAGATGTAGAGGCTGAATCACCACAAGAAGAAAAGAAACATCTGAAAGAAAAAGAAGTAGAATATTTATCAAAAACAGAAGATAAATTTGAGGATGAGGGAGCAGCAATGGGGGAAGACGATGAAAAAGATAAAGAGGAGAAAGATGAAGAAAAGATGACCATGGAGGAAGACGAGGATATGGGAATGGGGGAAGAAGAATATGAAGGAAAATGGAAGGAAGCAAAAGAAAATGAAGAATTATATAGAAAGCATAAAGACGAAGAAATTGAGAAATATAAGGGTGAAATTCACGAGCCGTTTAAAATGACAGAACCTGAAGAAGACGAGGAAGAAGGTGAAGATGTCATTGAGAAAGCAGAATTGGAGGAAGCAGAAGATTTAAATGCAATAGGTGATGAGGAGTTGAAGGTTAAAATGGAGGAGAGTACAACATTTAAAACTGATAAGGAGTGGAATATCAAACAAACTAAAGAGAAAGTAGCCAACAAAGAAGAAGAGGATGAGGATATGGGAGCCGCTATTACATCAGCTGCTCATGTCTCCTATATTCAGGATGAGACTATCCCTGGGTATTCTGAAACTGAACAGACTATTTCTGATGAAGAAATTAATGAGGAAACTGAGGACAGGATACCACACCTTCACTATGAAATTGGAACCTATGACATTTCGGTCCCTGATGAAACAGGTTCCTTTGATGCCATCCATGGCATGAGAGAGATGAAAGGTGCAGCAATGCCTGATGTGTCAGATCTTACGCAGGGATTCATGGGAGGGCAAGATCCTACATTAGCTGTGTATTCAACTAATATCATGGCCGCTCCCTTAGCAGAAGAAGAGCATATTTCTTCAGCTACATCCATTACTGAATGTGATAAACTATCCTCTTTTGCCACTTCTGTTGCTGAGGATCAGTCTATAACATCTGTGACAGCACCTCAGACTGAAGAAACGGGCAAAAGTTCTTTACTGCTTGACACTATCAACAGCATTCCATCATCAACCCGGACCGAGGCCACTCAGGGAAGAGACTATGTACACTCGGCTGGTACTATCTCCCCTACATCCTCTCTTGAGGAGGATAAGTGCTTCAAATCACCTCCATCTGAGGAATACCAACCGATTGTGTCAGAAGTAGAATCTGGAGGTAAGATAGCACAGGTCTATGAGGAAGAGGATGAAGAGGATGATGAAGATGAGGACCAAACTCCTAATGTTGATATTCCACTTGGTAAGCTCCAAGAAGGCTATGCATCACCTTTGCTGTACCAGGAAAGAGAAAAATATTTTGAAAATCTTTCTTCATCCACCTCAGCACCAAGTTCAGACTCTGCTATGGTTATTAAGTCTGGTTGTACACCAGTTAAGGATGAAATGCAGGCTTCTGTCACTAAAGAAGGTCCCATGTCTGGAGTTGCTGTAAAGCCTCCTTCTCCACCACCCTCTTTTCCCAGTGCTTTAGCTACAGAATCCAGTGTAGAGAGTGATGAAAGATGTATCAGCCCAGATGACAGCACTGTGAAATTGACCTCTCCAACACAGTCTGGACCTACCAGTGCTGGCCATACACCGTTTCATCAGTCACCTGTGGAGGAAAAGATTGACAGGTCACCAGGGCCAGACCTACTGAAATATGAAAAAGACATTCAACAACCAGCCACAAAGGAAGCTGAAAAATATGACAAAATTGACACTCCAGAAGTTGAGCGTGAAAGAGATGAGAACTACAAACCAGTGACACCTCCGTATGTGGAACAATTTTCATTGTTTGAAAAAGATACCAAAGACCTGTATTCTACAGAAGGGAAAAAAGAAGCTGAGCTTTTCCCTGGTAAAGAAGATCTTTCACAAAAACAATACATCCAACCGTTTTCTTTTACAGAAGAGTCAGCAGTAGAAAAGTCTCCAGGAGAAAAAGAAAATAATATTTCTGTGGAAAAAGTCATCTTAAATGACACAGATGAAGAAGAGGAGAAAGATGAGAAAGGTGATTTTGTGTGTAGCAAAAAATATATTGAGGAAAAGGAGGGTGGGTTCTTAGATGAGGAAGACACTAGTGAATCTGAATCCATCCAAGAAGTGAAGATGGAGAGTAAAGAAAAAGAAGAGAAATGCATTGAAACAACCTACCTGCAAACCACACCACATATGTCTGAAGCCTCCTACTTACACGACGACCCAAAGCCTCAGGTTCTTTACTCAGATGAGGAGAAAGATGAGGGAGATGCCATTTGCATGGGTGGAGCTGGCTCCAGACCTTTGTCATTAGAGCCTAGCCAATCAGATGATATGAGTCAAGATCTGTCATCACCTCTCTCATCCCAGAGAGCTCTTACTGATCAACCAGGAGAGAGTGTTTCTACCTCCCCAAAAGAGAAGTTACAAACTGGACTCCCTTCTGATTCCAAAGACCAAGAACGAAACTTGTATGAAGTCTCACCTGAACCAGTGAAGGAAATCTCATGCCTCAAGAAAATAGAAGCGACCCCACTCATTCTTGAAGACACTACTACTAGCAATTCTGCTTTGAAGACTGAAACTACTTCTTATCCTACCACCATTGAAAATACATCTATGTGTCCGATACTTCCGAGTATTGACAGCCAGAGTAGCAGAGAAATATCTTCCCAATCGGTAACATCAGTAACTCCATGCAAAGATGAAGATCCTTACTGTAGAGAGGTAGAAGGAATGGATCCAGAAGAAGGCGAGATGCCAGAAGAGGAAGCAAAGTGGGAAATTGAGAAAAAGCAGGAGGAAGCATCCCCTGGCTTGGCTTCACCTTCTTCATATTACCTTTTGGAAAAGGATGCAACAGAAAAGTCTCAAGACCTCAAGGAAGATATTCGTGGGATTGGCTTGGACTCTCCTAAAGACAAAGCGGATTTCCCTGAAGAAAAACAGTATTTCCCTGAAGAAAAACAAATAACAACACCCAAGGAATGTGACTCAAAGGATGCACTCCATGCCCATATAGGACATGACAAATCAACAGCATTGGAAGCTGATAAGTTGCAAGCTGTGCAGTCATCCATTAGTGAAAATACTGATAGTGATTTCTCTATGGAGGAACAACACAAAGAAAAAGCCATGTCATTCAGCAGAATCAATTACCACACAGCAACAGAGGCTGAGAAAAGTGTCCATTTTAGTCTAGGTGCCTTTGTAGAATATGAGGATTGTGAGAAGGGCCAAGAGGAAGAGCATAAATGGGAGGTCAGGCAAGCTACTCCTTTTGTAGATGGCAAGAGTTTTACTTACACTGATATTTATTGCAACAAAAAAACACCAGCACCTGAATCACATTCTTTTTTACAAAGTCCTCACCAGGATCACACTGGTGATTTAGAGATGGAGGAAAATATAGAAATAACTGAGAAAGGGGGTATAATTACATCTCCTCCTGTGGCAGTAGAAGTTAAAGACAAGAATGGAATATTTGCTGAAGAAGGCGGTTTTCTATTAAGCACATCTACGGAAAAGGATTCGGTGCGGAGTCAACCTAAAATGGAACCTCAAACTCCTACTACAGCCTTACATTCCGATGTGGTTCCTAAGATACAATCTGTGGAGAAAGAAAAAGAAGAGAAAGCTGAGGATGAGAAATGGAACCAATACTTAACTGAAACTGAAGATCTAGAGGCCTGTCCAGAGCACCTGTCAGGTGAGGGGAAAGATTTATTTCCCCCTCAATATCAGCTTGAGGATGAAGATAGTGAAACTAGTACAGTATCACACTCTGAACCTTCAACTCAACAAATTGATGAGAACATCCTAGCATCTGAGTATTTTGATAAATATAGTACTGCTGACACTGTATCTAATAAGAAGGAAGAATCTTTAGAGAGTGGCAGAATGAGGCTACAAGTGGAGGAGGAAGACGAGGAAGATGATGAGGAAGATACAGGGCCAAGAGAGGAAAGGGGTACCAGTGATTCAGAAGTGGAGAAAGGGGCCAAAGAAAAATCAGAAAAAGAATCTATAAGTGCAATTGGGGATGGCATAAGCTCAAAAAGCCTCAAAATGGAGGATGACGTGACAGAGGAAATCCTTTCTTGTGAGCAGAAATACAGCTTTGGCATGCACGGAAAGCCGTCTACGTCAGAGCATTTTGGAGTCTCTGGCAGCGGTAGTGGAGATTTTGATAAAAAAGCTATGAGTGATGCTTCCTCCCTGTTCCCTGGAATATACACAGAGATGGAACAGACAGGATCTGAAGAATTTTCCTCTGGATTTGAAGATTCCTGCAGGGAAGTTACCATGAGTTTCTCCACCGGTGCATTAGAGGACAAAGAACTGAAAAAGGAAATTCCTTATCACTCAAATACTGCAATGTCACCTAAAGCGAGTGACGATAGAATGTTCCACAGTGACAAAAATATTGAATTTGAAATGCAGATGACACCAGACATTTCAAGTGAAAGAAAAACCAGTGATTCAGTTGCATTTGGTTTCACCTACACCACCACTTCTGCCACTGCATATTCCTCTTCATCATCATACAGTTATTCCTCCTCCACCTCTGCCTCTCTCTCAACTAAAAGTCAGTTTGGTGAAGAGCTGGAGACACCTGTTACCACCTCAGACTCAGTCTATAAACCAGATAACGACAGTGCTGGCTTTGAATATTCATCTTTCAAAGATGAGCACTCACTTGTGATAGACTCGCCTTTTTCAAGTTCTGGAGGGTTAGTAAAAGATGAATATCTGGAGGTCTCGGAAAAGCTGATCACTGCCACAACGACTGCAGAATCAACCTCCAGTCTCAGTCCTTTCGAAAAAGCATTTTCTCCACTTTTTTCTGCTACGGCTGAGAATGAGAAAGTACAAGCAACTTTTACAGACACCGTGGTGGCCAAAGAAAAGTCATCAGACCCCTTTTATAGCTCTGAATGTGATGACCACCCTAAATTGCCTGAAAGTCTTGAGGCATCAACACTTTACTCCCAGCTGCCGAAGTCTGAGATGGATATCACCATATGTAGTCCCTTGGATGTATCTCCATTGCAGCAAGCAGATAAGCAGATCGTCTTCCACTCAGAGGAGGCAGAATACAGTGAGGAAGAGGCCTATGGGTGTGAAAAAGAACAAAGCACTTCGCCATGCCGAACTGAATGCCAAAGTTTTTTGCCTTCTACCACAGCTGAGCTAAAGGAAGCTTCGCTGCTCTCGTCAACACAACAGACGCTCATCACTGCTACCACAGCCAGCTCTTTCCCTGACATTCTAACATCGTACACATCTTCACCACAAGAGCCTATGCAGTCAGGGTCTGCAAATGGGCTGATGGAGGTTGGCATAAGCTCACCAGCACCTCCACGTGTAACCCCTTGCTCAGAAAAATCTAATTTGGGACAGTCAGAGATAGAAGAGGAAAATATTACTAAAGGGATCACAGAGAAAAGTGAAGGGACAAACCTGAACAGGGCATTCGGACTGGAACTTCAGCAGCAAGAGAGAACGTATTCAGGGGATTATCCACCTCAGTATCAAGAGGAAAATGATTATGAGGACGAGGATGAAGGAGAGCCAGAGCGGCCTGTTCGTCCTCTTTCCTTGGCATCATCTGGCCAGCCTTTTCACTCATCCTTCTACCCAGAAGCATCTAGAAAAACAGATGATGATTCTGACCATCCCCCAGACATGGTTATGGGGGCCACTTCATCATATACGTCATCAGCCTCTGCTGGCTATTCCTCATGTGAATACAAACACCGCAAAGGAGAAATGTCCCCCTCATTTATTAATCCAAGCCCACACCAGTTCTCTAGTGACGAGGAAGAGGAGGATGAAGGTAGCGACCAGTCACAAGAAGGTGACACACAACCGTCTGTCAAGAGGCGATTGCGTAAAGAACCACGACACTACACTCACGGTAAACATGGAGATGGCAATGGGTCACCATACCTTCCAGGTGCCATGGCTGCTGGAGTGGTATTAGCTGGAGAAGAGACTCCACCAACGTCTGTTAGTGAATCATTGCCAACACAATCTGACTCTGACGTACCACCTGAGACCGAGGAGTGTCCCTCAATTACAGCAGAAGGCAATTTGGACTCAGATGAGGATGCAGAGTATTTACCTGCAGATAAATCAGCCGCTGCAGGTGGAGGTAGCCACCATTTACCATCACATAGGTCATCAGAAAAGAGTCATGACCCCCCACCTGCACCTATGAAAGATCCTTTCCCTCATCCTCCTCATCCCGACGTATGCATGGTGGACCCAGAAGTTCTGACCAATGACCTGAACAGTGCAGACAAACAGCTCAAGAAGGACCTTAAGACTAACAAAGGTGTGCGGAAATCACTCGGAAAGCCACGGTCAGGCTCTCCAGGACATAAAACTGGGACCAGGGGTAAGAGATCTCCAACCCCTGTCAAACAGACTTCCAAGGACTCCTCACCCCGAACCACTTCTGTGAAAAAGAAGGAGACTGAGAAGACATCCAAAGTGTCAAAGATATCTGATGGGCAGGGATCCCGTGGAGATGACAAAGATACGGTGTCCAGATCTAGTCAAAATACAGGAAAAGGACTTGTTAATGGTGTCAAGAGCAACATAGGTATGAGGTATTCCATAATTTCCATTAAAAAAATGTAAATCTAATAAATTATAACCTCATTCTGTCAGACTGCGTATCTGACAGAGAACTATCTATCTCATTACTAGGTTCCAGTACTCAGAAATCCAGTTCTGCTGTACCACCTGTGCCACCTATTTATGTGGACCTAGCCTACATCCCCAATCACTGCAGTGCCAAGAATGTGGACCAGGAGTTCTTCAAACGAGTGCGCGCCGCCTACTATGTGGTGAGCGGGAATGACACAGGAAGTGGAGAGCCAAGTCGTGGTGTTCTGGATGCATTGCTTGATGGGAAGGCCCAATGGGGATCCAATCTCCAGGTAACATAATTGTTTCCGCAGTGTATGTCACTTATCACACTTTACATAACTGCATTTAAAAGCCTTTTCATAAGTAGAAGAAATACAATTCTAACAAAATAAAAATAATGATATTAAATACTATTTAAGTATAAGCTGGTTGTGTTTATTTGGTCCCCGTCTCTAATATCTTAAAACTTAAACATTCTCCAGATCAATACTTCTTTAATGACCTCACAGCGAGGAACTTTTTATATTAAAAGTGTAAATAACTTTATTTTAAATCCAATAATATAAAAATTCAATTAGTCTGAAACTTTGAGTGCCACGATGGGAATTATATCTATTCATAAGCTTGTAGAAACTGTCTGGTTTAGTTGTACAATCAAACAAAAAGTTAATCCAACCCGAGGAGTATAAAGGCGAACCTCCTAATGTAACCGGTTTTCATTTATGTGCAGTAAGAAATAACATGCTTATTAGGTAATGTTTGAAACTTTGATATTAGTTGGCATTCACAAGTGCAATTAAGGTAACCAACGTTTTACCTGCCACGCAATTTTAGGGGGTAAATAGATAGAGGATGATTTCAGGTGAAGTTACTTTAATGCAGACTAAGTTGATCGTACAGTCATAATCAGCTAGTTTTGTTTTGTCTTTCCTGTTAAGGTTACTTTGATCCCCACTCACGACACAGAGGTGACCCGAGAGTGGTACCAGCAAACCCATGAAAAGCAACAGGAACTGAACATCATGGTACTGGCCAGCAGCAGCACGGTTGTCATGCAAGATGAGTCCTTCCCGGCCTGCAAGATTGAGTTCTAAACCCTATGGATGTTACAGAAGTCTTTGTTTTTAGTTTGTTTTAGTGATCTCTATATTTCATATTTTCCTTTGCCCAACAATGGGTTTAGAAGAAAGACTACTTCTACATTGATATTTTAGTAACACCCACACATCCTAAACATTCATGACCATTTTTAAGTTGTTATATTTCCTTAACGCTTGTTTTATTCCTTGGTTTGGTCACAGAATGATCACTGATCTAGGACATCACATAGCATGTACAAATGTCATGCTGCAATAGACATCTCAACTCTTGTGCATTTATGGGTTCATCACAAACAGAGAGGGTCTGATTTACACACAACTTTTGAGTTAATTGATGCCTTTAAAATAATATAAAATTTGTATAAATACCTCCTCTTAAACCACAGCTAGGAAATGCAGTTGACCTCCAAACTACTCTGGTTCTCTGTGTTTGGCCTTTCAGTATTTCTTATGAAAATACTTGTTGGAATGGAAGACATGTCATGATTGGTTGAAGTGTTTATGAGGTGAAGATACTCTCTCCACCCCTTTACGGCAAATCTTTTAGTTACAATCAAAATATTTGGATAAATCCTGCTGTGATTTGAGATTAAGCCAAAGTGCAGTAAAAATGAAAATAACAACAATGTCCGTATGAAGCTAACAGAGCCGACCCTACTGATGGTAAAATTACCAGTGTTTCTGTAATACTCAACATCTCATTTCCTTGAGTCAGGTGAATTCTATCACTTTAGTCTATGAGAATTTTCATCCAAGTGAAACCTGTTGGCATATGTTATGTTCACTGGTAGGTTTCACAGATTTTTAACATTAGTTACAAAATTCCCGAGTGCCATCTGTCCAACTACTGAGTTGGTTCAGTCTTGCTGTTGAATTCTGTGCCTGATGTTGTACGCACGGTACAACTAATACATAGACAAAGAATTGAGGTTGAATTGATGGTTTTTAATGATTTAAGGCTTTTTTTTAGCACTTTATTCAACATAAAGTAATATTTCTCTGCACCTCCAAAATATATGTTAGACTTTTAATTCAAATGTCTTTTTAATGATTAAATAAGTAGCTGTCAGACAGGTTAAAAATGGTTCAAACTCTTAGTTTGCGCTTTCTCGGTTGCATCAGTGTGTATTTTAAGTTACTTTAAAAGAGGGATCTTAGTCGTCTTGGAATGTGTTGCATGAGGTGATCATTCATTTATGCTGGCGTTGGATGCTTGATTTTTTCATTTTTTTCCCCAAGTAGAGTGGTTTTATTTTCTATTAAAAATGACAAACAAACAGTATGTGCTAGATTAAAATGGTTATATTAATGCTTCGCTGAAGTAAAACATTTAGACTCTGGACAACTTTATTTAACAAAAGAATATTGTGTCTATCTTTTTTTTTTCTTTCTCCATGGCAGGTGAAAAGGCCTGCTGTGTCGAATCCTGGATATGTACAAATATCCTATTTCATATTTCTGATTTTCAGTCCTGAAGTCATTTCAGGTGATTGTAAAAAAATAGGGCTTTTTCAGTCATTCAAGGTGTTTCTTTATTGTATTCAAATGAATTCACTTAAATATATATAAAAAAAAAAGACATCTTATAGATACGGTATATCAGAACCATGGTTATAACTGTTATTATGTAATAATGAAGATAATCCTCTAGGTACACCTTTTTTTTAAAGGAAGTTTCTAGGTAACCAGGGGGTTATAAGATCTCAAGCACCCTTCTATATACAGTTTTCAATCAATAGAATGGCCAAGACATTTCCGTTCTGCTGTTTTGAGTTGCTAGTTTGCAACTTTCAGAATGTATCCTGACAGGCTGCACATTTTTATGTATTTTTTTGTTTTTTGTTTTTTGAGAAAAAAAACAGACCTTTAAAGTATGTTTCAAATCAATAAAACGAAGCCTGTAATGTTTTTAACACTGACAAATTAACTGTCCTTGTTGATATATCTGAGATAGCAGAACAAACATTTTTTGGTGGATTAATATATAAAGTTAATTCAAGTTATTTTGTTATGACTTTATGGTACTTTGATCAATTATGAGCAACATTTGTGCGTTTGAAAAATCATATTTAAGATCTTATCTTGATCAATTTCTGACAGTTTTTCTGGATTCTTTCCTCAAAGTGAAAAAGCAAAAGCGAGACAAATGCACAAGCCAAAACTGCAGATAAAGCAATAGAAACTACTCATTGTTGTGAGAGTCCAGGCTGGATAGTGTTACTCCCGTAGAAGCTCGTTTTGGATGTGTAGGCAATGGGGTGCTTGCAGGATTTTGAACCTAATGTTGGAAGGATTCCTGTGGGGATTATTTGTGGATGGTAGACTGTCACTCACACGTGCCTTGAGATTGTAGTCTGGTGTAGAATAAGAGATCAAATATTGCTGAGAGGGTTACTATCATAGAGAAATTCAGCTATCCTAAGTGGGCCTTAAATACAGTAGTTGGGTCAGTAGAAATCAAAGGGTTACAAATAAATGCTCAAAGGTTGCATTAAAGCTAAAATATTTTTTAAAGTATTATGTTTTCAAAGAACAAAACGTTATCAAGCAAGGCTGCACTTTTTTGTTTAGCCGAGGGTAAACAAAGAGCCTAAAATAGAAGGCTGTGGTGAGTGAGAGAACTTGAGCACAAGTATTGTCGCTTTTAACAGGAGTCCCCCGCATTCTTAATCGTGTTCGTGAAAAACATTTGTAAATGAGTAGGCAAGCCTGTAAAGGTTTTGCCACTGATAGTACAACTACAATTGTCATGTTCGAGCCTATTGGCTTATCTTTTAAAATATCTGAATGTCCTATGATAGGCAAACAAGAACAGGGTGTATTTTGTTTGATGATCTAGAATAGAGAGTCTGCAAGTACATGATATTGAGATACAAGGATACACCTTTTGGAACACTGTTTGGATCTCTAAGGGATCAGTGGGGGCGGGGGGGGGGATAGTTTTACTGTAAAGACTTTAAGATAATGATGCTTCTAGATGATTTTTTAAAATAAATGCTATATATTTCAAGTGTTTTTATTTGTAGTTTTATTTATGTTTTGTTATTTATTTTCAGTATTATAGAGAATTCTCAAAAACATGATTATCTTTCTTTACCAGCTTGTATTGTTTTGAAATGTTATACTTACACTAACCTGAGGTAACTCATTGTTGTTTACATTTACCTTCGTTTTGTTAGCATTGTGGTATTTTGTAAAGCAGATTAATAAGTCTGTTTTAGAGTGCACTTTAGAGTGCTAGTATCTACTTTTTTTTGCGAAATGATTGTAGATGCTCTTTCCAATGCTGCATAACAAACACGTTATTAAGGACAGAGAGGATAGGGTCTGACAGGGTGGAGTAGGAGATGGGTGGTGGGTTGGGGGGTGGCTTTTGGGCTTTACTCAGTTCATACTGGGTGCAAAATAGTCTGCAGATATATTAAACTACTGAGATTTTGTCTCATGCTCTGCCTCTGATCATTTCTGGCATTAACCAAAACAGAGACATCTTGTTAGTCGATCTCTGCAGGGACTTGGCCTACATTAGCGCCCTGCTCTCACGTAAAGCAGTTCCATTCTGAGTTCAAGGAAATTGCTAAGCTAAAACATTATGCACTAGGGCATCCAGTCGCCCATCTGCCCTCAGAGTTTCAATGCAGTGGGATTAGCAAGCGTAAATGGCTGAATTGATTGTTTAGTTCATAATTACTATACTCTTTGTGTAAGGTAGATGCTAGATTTTACATGCATGTAATGTATATTGTGGAGGCATATTTAGACAGTATAGACACTGCTTCAAGAAAACAGGAGTTATCTGTGCTTGAGGGTGCTGTCATACAAGTACTTTACAGCCAATCTTTCAGTTAATATTAAACAGCTATCCACGCACAAGAATACTCTGTTTGAAAGAGGGCTTGGATGTGGTCAAGGTCTCACTGATATAGGTGTCGAACAGTGACTGTATTTAGCTTGACTAGGATGTTGATAAGGTATCTGTTCATTGTAAGATACTCTAGGAGAAAGCAAATGCTTTCATTCCCCCGATAGACAGTAGTCAGAGCAAGTATACAGTCAACATTTCCTTTACAGACACTAGAATTTACATAAGACTTGATTCATATACATTTGTTATGGATATTGGAATAATTAGGTCCTGTTAGGTTTTTAGTCATCCTCATCTCATAGTTTCCGAACATAGTTCCATTTTTGTGTGGCCAGATAGCTTGATCCAGAAAACTTTCCAACAGGGACTTGGTAGTTTGCCTTGGGTTATGCAATGGAGGAAAGAAACGCCACGTATTTTTAACTGTATAACTGAGAGACATAACACAGTCTTGCAGTCTGTTGTAGAAGTAGGTTGCGCTAACTTTAAGTAACATTTTTGGATGTGAACTCTAAAAATAGTTTCTGACTAAAAACAAATCGATTGAACTAACTATAACACCCCTCTGCGTAAGAAATGATGAAAATCGGATATTACAATAATATTGACTTATACTAGACAATGTGAGAGATTAAGAGAGATTCGTAACAACTCTTGCTCTGTGTGTATCTATTGGGTTCAGCACCACAGAAAGGAATTTACCATGACAGAATGTGGTACAATCTTCACCTTGATGTAAACCACGACTAATAGGTTTGTCTAATGAATACCTTACACTTTAAATACAAACAAACAGGCTAATATGTATACATATTTATACACAGAAATAAAAAAATACATAATGAAGTAATATAAATTGCCAGCTTGGAAGATCTGATCATTCTAGTGAGACATTTTGATTTCAGCACATTTTATTCATTTTTTTCAAGGAAACCGGTTGCGAAGAAATTGTTGTTTTTTTGTGCTGCATAAAGCATCTGTCATTTGCATTCTCCTAAGCCTTTTCTCTGAAATGATCACATCTTCAGAGCGTATTCATTACTGCCCCTGCTTGTTTCTGCATGTAAATTTATTAGTTATAATCCTGTATGTAGTAGTTAAAAATAAATTTAAACAAAATACCATTTTGAAAGATATATGTACAAAAAAAAACACACAAAAAAAAAAAAACAGAGAAAAAATATTGTCTAGATGGTACTGAAAAAGGCATGTCTCCTGGCCACACTTCTCTTCTCGCAGTGGGGTGTTGTAAAAAAGCCGCTGTGATAGCTATTCTTTTTTGCGCTGTATTAATCCTAGTTCATCCGTTATTTTGTGTGCAATATTCTGTATCTCTAAAAATCAAAATAGAACTACTGCAAATTTATTGTAAAAGGGAAACAGCCTGGTTGTCACCAATAAAAATGCATTTATTGAAAACCAGAAACCTCCGTCTTTTTGTCTTTTTTTTTTCCTTGCAGGTTGGTGGTTATGAGCACTAAAAGAAGAATTATATATAGGCTAGCTCTTTTGAACCTGTCACCGCCAAAACCATTTCGTGAACCGCTACGCAGCAGCACAGTGGGGTAGTTCAATTCTGATTGCTGGAGTAAGATTTAGATTAAAGTCTGCGTCGGCAACAAAGTAATAAGGTAAACTACAAGGGGCAGCAGTCAATGCTCTCCCCTCAGGGAGCAGCCCTCACAGTGTCACTCAGAGTATGAGGCCTCTGAGCCAGGAAAGGGGGAGCCTTGTTTAGCCTTCTTTGGGCTCTAGCGTCTCATTCTCCAGGCTGAAGGAAAGTGAAAAATAGGGCTGATGTAATGCTGAAAACACGACGGAGACCGCAGCCTGGTTAAGCCCTCAGTGTGCCTGAAAGGAGGCCGGGATGGCTGAACAATGTGCAGATTGTAGTGCCGTCCCGCTGTCCTGATGCCGGAGGGGGGGAAAGTGCACAATCGGCCTGGGAGTAGGTGGCAGGGTGGGGCCTCTCACGGCCCTCTCTCACATTGAAATCAGTCCTGGGGATTGTTAGCGCCATGGAGCTGTGAAAAGGGAGAGCAGGCGAGAGACTCGCATTTGGATAAAAACCTACTGGGAATCGTTTGGCTGCTTTGTTTTGGGGGTTTTTTTAACGCAAAGTGGAATTTTTCACATTTCTACATAAACGGGGAAGGAGCTGTGGGACGGCTACAATGAGCGAGTGATTGGGAGACAGGAGGAGAGAGAGAGAGAGAACACTGTGTAGAGGTTGAAAGGAGTTATTCAGTTTCCTGAACAGTGGCCTTTTGAGGGAAAGGGGAAAGAAAGCGAGTGAGGGGAAGGGTTTGCTTGTACCAAGGCCTGTGTACTAAGGGTAGGTTTTTCAGATGGCATCGTTACGCCATCTTATCTTTTTTAAATTAGCCCTACGGCAAGGAGTGTCATACCTGGAGCTGGTTTAATATAGTGTCGGCATTGCAATTGTTGTATGTTAAACGCTTCACAAAGCATACATTAACCATACAATAGCAATGCAGATGAAAATTATGCTGCAAAACATAAATTATGCAGAAATAAAAAATATCACGACAAGCCAGACTGAAGGTGCACAAGAAAAAATCTGTACGGGACCTAATTTATGTACTCTGCGCCATTTAAAGAAATGATTTTAAAACTGAAGTCCTTTCTTTTCCCCAGCCAACCAACAGCCAGGGATTAAGTTTTGCAAGTATTTCATTGTACAATAGAACGCTGCACAATAGATTCACTGCGTCTGACTCAAACATCTCAGGCAGTAATCTAATGCTAATTAGCCCGGGCTCTTAAATAGTCAGACCACTTTTCTGTTTTCTACCGTAGAAGTCTACCGTTTGATGTCAAACTAACACATGCAGTTGCTCATTACCGGTCGCAAAAAATTGGATCCTTGGAAGCAGATCATGCTTTGCCACCTGCAAAATGAAAGGATGGATTTTTTTCTCTAATACTGCTAAACCTTGATCTGAGGTTTGCTTAATCTCAGTTCCTCACTTCTGATTGGAATCAGTGTGAATGCCAACGGCTGTGCGGGATTTGAAAAATCTTTCCACTCTTTTTTTTTTTCATTGAAAAAACTGCCTTTAGTGTTTGCACAAGTGCAGTATTGAAGCGAGCACAATCCCAGCTTTGAGGGATCGGCCAGTGGGCATCATGAATTTGAATGCCTTGTTGGCACAGACTGAATGTGCACGATGACATCATGGTATGGATCACGGGGCATCCTAAACCAGGAGGCGACAGATGTTTTGGTTTTCAACGCTCTTTTTTTATTTGATTTTTGTCCTTTTCAAAAAGCATGCTTTATTTGGCCTAAAGCGCCGAAGGAAAACAGTACTCTAGTATCTTTAAATATAGACTGTGTAGGACTGTGTTGAGTGAGAAATAATAACTCAACCCCACCGAATTGCTCTATCAGGCACACGTTTGTCACTATAACCAAGATCACTACTAAGACCAGTTCACTGTAATGTACACTATGGCTGTACTATGGAAGTCAGGGCCATTTTAAATTGTTAATACTCTTAAGAGAAATGTATTTGCACATAAACCAAGTGATAGTATGAACACTGTGATTGACAAAAACATGTCCGACACTTGTTTATTTTTTATTTACACACATCTTAATAGTCCCTTATAACTAACCAATTGATCAAACTAAAACAACGCAATAAAGAATTATGAATTAAAAATTAATTATGTATTAATTATGTAAACCACTGGTGAAAAGGTTATATACTATTAGAATTTTTTCAAAAATAAAAAAATGCATTGTTTCTAATTTCCTCAGACAATTAAAAACGATTGTAAATTTTGGCATGGTATTTTAATTTAAATCAATTGCACAAGCAAAAGTGAAAACTGCTAAGAGAGGTCACCCTTGTGCGACATCAGGTGAGGTGGACAGGGTAGACAAGGTGGCTGCTGTTAAGTCCTGGGATGAGCGCGGGAATTGCTTGGCTTTTCAGGTGATTGACCCCAGCCGCAAAGGCCTTGGTAGTGGTTCCGTCAAAGGAAATCAAGGGGGATGAAAAGCAGATGATACACAGAGTTTTCCCAAAAGAAGATAAAAACGACGGCACCACGACGGCAGAACTGGTGGATGTGGTCTCCTCCCTACTTAACATCCCGCATTCCCTGTGTGGGCTACCATTTGTTATCCGAGACCAGCCTGAGCTGATTGCTGTCCTTTAATGAAACCGAAGGTCAGGTGGCTCGTTGGACTGATCCGTTCCGGATTACAAACAGGAAGGGTTCCAGCCATCATAGGCACCTGTTCTGGATTCTTTGGAGCTCGAGCACCCGCATATTTCAGACTTCCGCTTTTAAAAACACAAGCAAAAAAATAAAATAAAAACATGTATGTAAAAATGCCTGATACATGCTCCCCGGTATACCGTTTGTGTGCATTTGTGTGGGGAGTGGGGCCCTCGGCAAGGACCCACAACATTTTCAGAAGTTAGTCGTCTATGCTAGCCATTAGACGGTAGCCATCTTGAGCCAGCCACCTCCTCAAGAGTTCCAGCCGACTGAAAGAGTCGAGTGCCAGGGGAGAAGGTGGTCGTAAGTTTTGCTGGCCTGGCCAGGCCTGAGTATGACCAGATCAGTCACAATGCTGTGGTGCGAAAGGCAGAGATAGGCGCAGTTTCAATGCTAACCCACTACTTTCCACTTATGTGACATCGCATCTAAATAAATCAGACAAAGATGTTACTCTGACACATTCAGCTATCCCGTTAATATTGTGTACTACAGTATAAATTAGGTGTGCTGTGGATTTAAATTATATATTCTCCATTATACATGAAGCCTCGTAGTGACTTCCTCATCTCACCAAACAGCACATAGAATTAGACAGAAAGGTAGAACAAATGGCCAGCAATGTGTAAAGACCTCAGCTGAAGGGAGCAGTACTACTGTTCCCAGTATATTTAAAGAAATACAACTAAGTCAACTCAGGAGCAAAGGTGCCGGTCATGTGCTGGTGTAAACAGCAAGTTGGCAGCTTTAAAATCTTGGTTACGGGAAACAACTCACCACCAAGAAACACGGGCCCCACTGTGTTTCCAGGGAGGGTTGCCATGGAATCCTTTTTAATTTACAGAATAACAGATTGAAAAGGGCATGGGGTTGGAGCAATCACAGATCTAGTTGGAAATTGTTTCCTGCACTTCTCGCCTAGCCTGTGGTCCTTAGCGGAGAATATAGTCCCTCTTTTTTGAATTGGTAGACACCACAGGCTAGTCGGGTATTGTGAACTCCACACTAGAGGCTGCAAACTAACTTAAGGATAACTGAATGAATACCTGCAGATTCAATTGTGTGGTGTCAGCACATGGCCAGACATTGTACTTGGCTTCTGCTGAGACAGAGAAGGGAGAGGAAAATCTCACAGGTGCAGCCTATATTGTGTGCTCACAATCCTTATTACATTATTTATCCCTAATATGTGACACATTCAGCTTCTATTGTATTTTATTTTCATTTTTAAATGATGGATTTTATCATATTCATTCAGCAAACGCTCTTATCTAGAGCATATAATCAGCAAAGCAAAGCACGGGCTCAATAAAACAGGGAGAGCAAATCTGTCACTGGACATTATACCACTTCTATATTTTAAAGGTATAGTAATACCTACCAGGTATTAAAACTATGCATCAACAAACGCTCACAATGACATAAGGGGAAGGGTGGAGGGTGGCAAGACAATCAGATAATACACGCCGTTTTAACTTTAATGTCTTGGTTTACTTATTGTAAATTCTCAGCAGAGGCTAAAGGACAGAGCTTGGACATTTTCGGATATATCAGTCTTCTTCGCCCATGAGGAATAAAAATATTGTCAAAGCTACAATAATTTTTTTCTAAAAAGGAACTGTCCAGTCTACTTAAGGCAACGGTACAATTACTAAAAGTCTAAGCAGCCACTACCAACCCCCCCTGCTAACTGTCCACGATCCAATGAATAATTTCACGACGCTTCATTAGTGTGTTGACATAAAGCTGTCAGGCTTGTCTTCCTGGGTTAGTGGCCCAGTGATTTCCTTGTTAATTGAAAAGACTCCGCTCATAGGTATTTCCCTTCCTCACACCTCACCCACTCTGTCACGCATAAAGGAACAGAGCCTGGGGACTCCGCTGTGGTCTCAACATGCAGCAGGGAGCAGCACATCCCAACCGCCACTCACGCTGAAGAGAATACACGGACGGCCCCTTTACTTGACCTGCACTGTCGACAAGGCATCAGCAAGGGCCCGGAGTCACAATACACAAGCTTCATCTGAAAACAACGCACACACGTACTACTGCACAATGGCAAGACAGGGCCAGCGGACACCCATATAACTAAACAAAAACGTACAAATTCAAAATTTTTACATACAATGCACTGAAGCATGGTATAGGTATTAATGATGCGAGAGGAACCCGTGCCTGACTGATAATGCCAACGGTACATCGTTTACTTTGAAAACATACCTGCCTTGAAAAGCAGACAAGAGCCCTTCTCATGGAACACTGCCAAACGACGCAGCTGCATTCTAGGGCTCTATTGATCCAGAGAGAAACAACGCCCGATCACACTCCCAGCACATTTCCCCAGTCTTTCACATTATTTCTCCATTAACGGCTTTCTGGCCAAGTCAGGGAGGTCCTCCCTCCCCCACATGGCTTTTCTATGGCCGTGAGGGCTAAATGAGCTGTCACATGCTACAAACACCGTCATAACTCTCAGCCCCCACATCACACAATATCAGGACCGGCCTACACCCTTCAGCACAGCAGGGATTAATAGGGTCTCGCACATCATTCAAACACTGCTCTGGAGGGCCAGGGGGAAAGGATTGATTAGACCGAAATGAAATAGTGCAGAGGTGCGAAAGACTGATCAGGAGCCGCCTGAGAACTAGTAAAGACACCGCAGTTTTACAGAAATATACATCAAGTTTTCATTAAAGGGGTGTGTTCAAAATGTTGAAACGGCAAATACATTTTCCTTCTACAGGGTAAATATATCACACAACTCCGGCTGATCACTGCGGAGACAGTCTTTACGGATCCACCTTTGTCTACGGCTAAACTGTGGCCCATAAAGTAGCTGAAGCTGATATTCATAGAGGACTTCGTTTCTAATGGGGGAAACTACAGAATATCAATTGTACCACTAATGGCAAACCTGGGACTTCCAATCAAAAATGTTTATGCATTTTGCAGTATTCATTCTTAAGGGATAAAAGACAGTTATGGTGGTAAGCCTATGGCCACTGGATCAGAGAAGAATAGATTCCTCAACTGTAGTTCTTAAAGAATGCGTCTAGTGTTTGCACTGGTCATACAAGCATTTTAACCATTTATAGCTAGAGTCAATATCATCTTCTAGGGTTGAAAGCAGAATTTAGAATGTAGAATGTGGAAACTCCTCTCAATTTAAGTGGTTTCGAGAAGGATGTTAACCGTATTCATTTATAATAAGCAGGAAATTATCTGGATATTGATGTGCACGGCACAGGTTTCAGTCAAATTTTAAATACAGAGAGATTGACCTTAAAAACAGACGCACACATGCAGTTTGATTAATGAGAATTTTTTTAATATTGTTTAGTTTTGGATGATCGCAGCATTTTACAGTGTTTGCATCTGAGCAGCATCAAGTTTTCTGATTGACATTTACTATACAATAGAAACACTACATAAATCCTAATTATAAAATACAGACTCTCATAATTTAGTGGCCTCGCTGTACAGTACACATACAAATGAGCCAAGTATATATTCTGCTACAAAAACAGTAGTATTATAGTGATGGCAGAAAATGCGTGACATCAATATCTGCAAACGGGGAAACAAAGCAAATTATGACATTTCTGAAATTTTCTCTAGAATAAATCAATTTCCATTTTTTACAATTTATATGTCACATGCTACAAAAATATAAACTTGATATGATACAAGCCACAGAGTAAAACTATTTCATTTTGCTTTGTAGACATTAAAAATATCACCTTGCTTCCTGTAGACTTCGCTTGCAGTCAAAAATAGATAAAAATCTCTGTCAGTGGCAAATGATTTAGAACTTTGGAAAGAAATCAGGTTGATTTTCTGTGCTGTCTGATAGATAGTATCTGATAGTAATTTGAGGTTGGATGGCAGTACTGTGGACCGTGTCAGTCGAGGGTTAACGTCTTGGCATATGTGAGCGCTGGCTTTAGCCACATGAGTAGAGAAAGGCAGAAAACTGGTCAAGACGTTTCAAAAACCTCTTTTCATGGGGTTAAAAGTCAATAAGCTTATTCTGGAATAGGCAACTAATGACAAACCCTGCCATGAACGACATGAAGACCTGAACTGCGCTGGGCGCTTCCGTTCCTCACAATTCTAGCTTCTAATGCAACGAGCTGTCGATTATGACAGCAGTCACGCTGTTGTGTGCTGCTAATGGAAGCGTAAGACACAGCGTAAGGCGTAAACTAAAAAACATAATCCACCGAGACAGAGATTAGGATGGACAGTGTTTCAGTTCAGTTCATGGAACTGTCATAAAATGCTGAACTGTGTACCAAGTAATCTGCAGGAAGCCAGGGACTAAAGTAAGTGCAATTCCAACAGAGTACGCAGAGTACGCAGAGTACGCAGCCGTTCCATGTAACAAGTTCTTGCGTTTGCCTTCCGATTCGCAAAGGCAGGCAGCAATGCTAGACCTCACGCCGAGATTCAGATCCCTGGCGCTGAGATTCTGTGTTCTAGGCCACAGAATGACCAGGAGAGAACTGCTTCAGCAACATCAGTCAGTGCGTTTGTCTACTCGGTTTGCCTACTGCAACTCGAAAGCCGGAAAAAAGATTGAAGAAAAGATTTAAATAAAAGATTGAAGACAACACCGTAAAACAAGAGCTTCAGTGAACACCACAAGACGCAGAGCAGAGACCGACCTCCAAGACAAAAACGATAACCCGCATCTCCACCCCTGTCCCCTATGGCTCAGACGCCCGAGCTGCCCCCACCTCCAGTGGAGTCCCAGTATGGGGCAGGGCCCTGGGGTTTTTCTTCCACACAGCCACCGTCTCCTGCGTATCATAGAACTCATGGCCCTCACCAGGGGTGACGGGCGTCTGCACGTTGGAGCCCGCCTCTGAGCCACTCTCCCTTAGCTCTGGCAGAATGGGAAGGGCCCCGGGAGGCCCGCAGAATGGCTCCGTCTGGCCCAGACTGAGATTGGACAGCAGGGAGACGGGGTCACTCTGCTCGGCTGCATTACCGAAGGCCTCTGGAGGTTCCTGGCAGGGATGAGCGTTTGGCACTGGGCAGTGGGTGGGACTAGTAGAGATCTCGGCGCCGATGGTGGTCTGATCGGTTGTCTCTGGTGGGCTGTGCAGCTTGCCGGGAAGCCCGGATGCAGCCGACTGAGAACTGGCCTGGCTGGCGTCGTGGGCCGGGACAGCTGGTGGGCTGGGGGTGGTGGAGGCTGGCTGGCCGCCCCCCTGCTGCCCCAAGTGGGCCTCTTCGCTGCTCTGGGGTGTCAGCGGGGTCTTGTCGCTGAAGCTGAAGCGCGGGGACGTGTCTGCGGTAGTGGGAGAGGACGGCCCGGCGCTAGACACTGTGCTGGAGGGACCACTGCTGTCTGCAGAGGCACGAACATGAACAGCAGTTAGACACGACCAATACACAAATTACAGCAAAAATGTGTTTGCTCTAATTGGAACAAACATACCACTTAGAACCAAGACACAACGTTGGAGAGCATGTTCTATCTTACGGCATATTTTCCACTCCCTGACATGCAGAAATACTAAAATGGGTCATGAAAAGAGGAAACAAAAAAACAACGTGGGTGGGGGGGGGGGTACAGAGAGCAACCCAGATTTTTAAGTAAGGCGAGAAATCAGTGCAGAGAACAGCGGAGGCAAAATTTAAAGCCTCAGAACGATGGAACTATTCACAGATTCAGAGACGCAGAGCGCAGCAGACTCCAGCAGGGAGAGGCGGCCTCCGGCTCTGCTAGACTTACAGAGTACAGGGAGGCCTACTTCAGTCTTAATTAATAGCACATTTTTCCCGGTAAGCATAAGGACCTAGCATACGGGCTATTTCAAGACCATGAGTGATTACAGGTTCTCCTGGCAAGATGCTCAGCTTCTCTCAGGTGGGCAGAAAGCAGGAGTGACATATCGCGATATATTGCCGGCAATACGATGCAACGGTGATTTTAAATTTATTTAAATAGTCTTTTTAGACTTA
Organism: Hiodon alosoides; assembly: GCA_025775065.1. Taxonomy (NCBI): domain Eukaryota; kingdom Metazoa; phylum Chordata; class Actinopteri; order Hiodontiformes; family Hiodontidae; genus Hiodon; species Hiodon alosoides. The sequence goes on from JAOYSI010070024.1 coordinate 86,359, forward strand.
AATTTTAATCTAGTTTAATTCCCGGATATATATATATATATATATATTAAATCTGAATAGGCTTTACCTCCATTTGTATGATATGATACTGTTGTCTGGGGGATTTGCAATAGAATATCAATATATTTAATAGTGTGGATTAATAAATGTTTAAGACATAAGAAAGAAAATCAGATTATTTAGTAGAATGACATTTTGTTTAACCAAATATTCTGCCAGCTACCATTCAGCAATGCTGCTATATGACTTAGTGACAGCACTAATTTGCACCCTTGTAAAATGGTGCTAAATCATATTACCTAATATAACCAAAATACAACCTTTTTTAAAAACCTTCTGAAATGTGGAATTTTAGCAGGCTTTAATTTAAAATATGTCTCTGTGCTTTTCTCTCAATGACCGACTTAAGCTCTACACCAATGTTGAGATCGCATCCTGTATAATGCATCTATTCTAAGTGGACTAGTAAAAATCTACACAGATTAGTACCACCGCAAACTAGTAAAAAATAAACTTAAAATGTGCTGTATTGATATTACCCATCGTTCTGAAATTTTAGGTCGAAACATTGTGTAATCGACAAGTTGGTATCGCGAGAGATTAAAGTCTTACATCGATCATACTAATGAATCTTAAAACCTCAAGCAGATGGTACTCTCAAGCCGCTTTTTTTAGTCTGCAACTGCATCTGCTGGGCCGGCGAGCACTCACACCAAGGAGGGCGGTCCGAGCGCTGACGCAGGGACACCGAGGAGGACAGAACTCTTTGGGGGATGAAGGCGTCCACAGAAGGCTGGCTCTGAGAGTCAAACATGGCTGAAAGAGCTGATGGGGGAGAGGAAACACAGTGAGACTGGGAGGGACACTGACACAACAGGCCACGTCGCCCAAAGTGCTCAGAACATGAACTAAAGTTAGGGACAGTGGCCAGCACGCCTCGCCGTCAGGCAAGTTTGGAGATGGGGTCGTGCTATGATAGGCCAGGCCAGGTGACGGTTTGTGCGTGTGTGTGTGCGCGTGTGTGTATGTGTGAGCGAGGGCGTGCGTGTGCGTGTGCGCGTGCACTCTTACCTCGGGTAGTCCTGGAGTGCGAGTCCCCGGCACTTTCGCAAACGGTTGTCAGGAACTCGTCCACTTGCTTGAGCGAGAGAGAGTTGTGCAGTGTCTCCAGGGGATAGATAGAGGGCACCATGGAGCATCCTTCAAACCCTACAGCGGACGGGGAGACACAAGCCGACAATCCCGCCACCCCCGCATCAGTCTGTGCCGAGACCACTCCCTCTGAACAGCTGAGGCACCTCTACAGCAACACACCCACGTCAACATGCCCATCGCTGCGTCGCTAACCCTACCGCCACATCGCCGCACAGAAAGTACCGCGCAGCAAACCTGCCCGTGTCATCTGCAGAACGCAAGAACCTTGTATTGTCACATCAGTCCAAGCAGCATCCTGTTCACACACGCAGGCTGAACCCCCAAGAGCCTCATCCAAAACTTTCAGCTACAAAAACTTTTAAAACACCCATAAAAGTGCCGCACTAGCAACTCAATCAACACCACACAACGACGGCCCAGATTTCACCCAAAACGTAACAAACAAGTCGAAACATTAGTGTCACAATCCATACTTCACTGTGAGCATTCCATTAGAAAGGCTAATTAATGGATGGCTTAAAAAGTACTAGGGTTGGTCCCCCCCTGCTATATACTATGAGTAGTTTTTAGGGTTAACTGTTTTGTTTTTTTAACTAAAAACTGCTGTTTAACTTTCTAAGCAAAAGTGCACACAGGGCAGGTTGGGGGCTAACAAGTGAATTAACTAATTGATTCTACAAGGTTAGAAGAAAATACACACAGTGGTTAGGGTCAAGCTCGGCCTAGAAATGGCCACTAAGCAAGGTTACAAACAGTGTCAGTATACTCAACAGGACAGCAATATTCAAGAGGACAAATGTGTTCATTGCCTGGTATTGTATGAAGTCTCTGCAAAGCAATTTGCATTCAAAGTAGGACTAATTTGGCTGAAATTATCCTGTGTAAGCAGACGAAGACACACTTTATCTACTAGTAAGAGCTGTTCTAGTCTTTCTTGCTGAGACCTAGGTCTTTTAGCATTACCGGCTAAACTTCTCTTAGTAGAAGGTATTGCGTTTATTGTTGGGTCAAGGTCAGTTTAAGGACATCTGACAAGTATTCAAAATAAATAAAACTACTGCAGCCAAGCGCATAACGATACTCTAATATAATTCTTCACTTTGTGGCACTGAATTTCTTATTTTATGTCCTAGTTGTGCGAGTGTGACGATCAAAGAGTGTAGTCATTTTTCCAAAGAAAACCTCAGTAACATGCATTAAAAAGGAAAGAGAACCTTTTTTTCAGTAGCAGGAGAGGACATTATACAACTCCTGCTGGAACTCCAACATAGTGGGTAAGTCCCAGGTCTCCACTAAGAGGAGCTGCAGTCCTTAACACAGCACCATAACCGATCAATTCTCGACAGAGCCCTTTCCATGGCGAAGAAACAACGGGGTTTGAAAATTTATTAATTTATTCGTGTTCTCTGCAAGGCGTTTTTGCACAATCCAAGTAAGCCAAAAAAGACCAGCGAAAAAAGACAGACCAGGAAGACTGCCATTCCTTTCAGGCTTTTACCTGATCTCATCCAATTCTAATTGTCCAGTCTGCTTCCCTGGCACATCTATACATGGAAGCAGTGAATAGCGGTCTGTCACTGACATGTGCTGCCAGGGCAAATCTCCCCAAAAGCCCTTCCTCTCCGTTGCCTGCTCGGGTTCTCTCCGGACGGCTCACACGGTGTAGCAGCATGCAGTGGCAGGTTCGCTCTGCTAACAAAGCGCATCCCTGCACAGAGGGCAGGAGAGGGAGTGACACAGAGAAGATCTCCACTCACACCTTCCGTATTAAACGCCATGCATCCACGCCAGGTGGGCGCCTGAACAGCCCGATGCAGCATGCCCACACCAGAGCACCACGCAGCACCATTCCTGGGCATACCCGGGCCAGTTCGCAGTCTTCAGCACCAGTTTTCAGCCTAAGGGGCGGGGCATACGCCGGAATCGCTGCATCCCACACAAAAGCAGCCTGGGATACTAAAACTGGGAATCCCCACATCCCAGTAGTTCGGCACGCTGGCGTGTGGTCGGCACTTCCTGAATCACTGAGAGATTTATCAGCTGCTTCCCCCGGTGCACCAAACTCGTGCTTCACTCAGCTGCAAACGCACTGCAAAGGGCCAGTCTATGCTCTACCCCGTTACCTATTAAACAGTGCACCCGTATGTCCAAGGACCAGGACAGCAGAAACGCCAGAGTCGGATTTCTATGAGCATAACAACGGCTAGATAGCGTTTGCCCCATATTTAATCATCCTTTTCACTGATACTTTGTAGGAAATCAGGTAACCGTTTGCACATAAGATATTACATTAGTTATTTGTTTAAACGAGGAATGGCGTAAAATCATACCGTTCCCACTTATGAAGCTGAATATTTACTGAAGCCACCTGGATGAAAATCAGCATCCCGAACCACAAGTCCACACTGCCGCACTTGTCTACACATGTCTACACATGTCTACACATGTCTACACATGTCTACACATGTCTACACATGTCTACACATGTCTACACATGTCCACAGAGGTGCAGACACTGATCTCATTGATGTGCGCATTTACAGGAAGGAAAAAACTAAAGAAACGGGACCTAAAACTGAATAAGGGAGAAGACTGTCATTAGATCGTAAGGAGATAAATCCCAAATGCCCTTTGGGGTATATAGGCCTGACAGCAGCCACTGTAAGACAACTCGTTCCAGGCATCTGTTTGTATTGTTTCCCACTAAAATAAGGGGATAAACGAATCATTACAAAACACATCAAATGGAAGAGAACAGAATCACGCCCATTCCCAAACAGATCCAAAAGTCACAGGCGTGCATGCAGCAGCAGCAGCAGCAGCAGCAGCAGCAGCCCCCACCACGGGGCACACCGAGGGGAGCTCAGGGACCGGGTCAGGCAGGGGTGGGGGGAGGCAGCAAGGCTGACCGTAAAGGCAATCTAGGGTGTCCTGGCCGGAGATTAACCAGTTGCGGAACAGGCGCAGGTGGTAGGAGCACTGGTGCAGGTGGTGGGCCAGCGCCCCGTCCAGAGAGAGCTGGCGCCCCAAAGCCTGGTCTGTGGAGAAGCGCCGCAGCAGCTGGGCCACGTGGTGCTCCTCCAGGGGCTCTGGGGAAGAAGAGGTAGAGCCAGGAAGGACAGAGCAGAGGGGGGGGAAAGGAGCCAGCGCTTCCACAGCACAGGGGCGACAGAACACTGCCGCCCTGCTGGTCTTACTCTGCCAGGCTGCGGGGACACTAGCAACCAAACCCAGAGATAAAAGCAGGCAACTAGCAGATATCCCGCCCTTATATCCATACCTAAATCTCTTTAAGATACAGCTAACCCACTATCAAACAAACTACTTACAGAAACTGGGGACATTCGGCAATAAATAGGTTTTTGAAAATAATTTTACTCACTGAAAAATAAATCAAACAGCCTGGAAACCTATACTTAGAACATAAAAACGAAGTGCAATGTAATACAATTTCAGGTTGGGTTATCATCCTACCGCCTATCCCATTAGACTCAAGACTCAAGCGACAGCGTTCTCCCTCTAAGGGAGTCAGGGGGAAACCTTTCGATCCACTCACCCCAAAGTGGGACAGGCTGTCTGACTGCATGCTGACCGACCCACTTGGCAGAGGACTGACCACACTCATGCATTCACTCTGTCCTCGAGGCATTACTAAAACACAGTCAGGCCAGCCCGTCTTATTACCTGTTCCTGCCCACCACATTGACCGAATTACTCCCAGTGAAGAGGAATCGTCCTGCGTCCCTAGAGTGAATATAACCTTAAGCAAGTGATCGAAAAAATTAAAATATAAAAACACACAAACCCCTCCATCACAAGATGTATAAAATCTTCTAAATATGCCACAAAAGAAGACAGAGATAAACACCCTTCTACTCATACAGAGAAATTTCTGCCTGGAATCGAAAAACAAAATGGTCCTTGTCCAGTTTAACTAGTTAGTCTTAACCTAATCTAATAAGAAAGTCAATCAAATGCAAGGCTAAATATATCACTTCACAAATATTCAATAAGCAATTTGCATTACTAAAAGTTGGTACTGCTGACATTTTATTTAACTTTAGTTTTGAGAACTGCCTGGCATCAATAATTGTAGTTTGCAACACAAATAATTTATTGCCACAGCACACACTGTCCTGCAAAATGAGAAGCCCTTTGCTTCAGCCACAACGAGCTCTTACCAGGCTTTGTTTACTGGGTTTACAAGGTGAAATGCGTCAGCTGACCCTGGGCTTTTATGTACTTTATCCACCAGACAGGCTGTGTGACACCTCTCGTGAGTTGACCTCCTCAAGGGCTGCACCACTTACAGTGATATACACAGCATGACACCCATTCAGCGACGTCAGCCCAACAGATCGGTTTCAGCGTACGGTTTGTCACTCTGATCCACCCGACTGCAACTACTCTCCAGTCCGTGACTTTGTGTAACCCAGGACAATTCTGAGGCGGGGGAAATTTACTAAACGCTAAACTACTTAAAAAGGTCGAGCTACGTAGAAAGAATCAATTCTGCGCTGAGTTCACAATTTTGACTACCAAAAGTTAGCATAGTGGTAAAAAACACCACATCTCTAACAGAAAAGCTACTTAATGGTGCATACACACACACACACACATATATACACACACACACACACACACACACACACACATGCAAGCAGAAATGTATATATGCACTCCACCTCTCCCTCAGAAACCAGTCACAAGCTATCTCACCTCCTGACATCTCAGAGATACTACCTCAGACACGCATTAAGGTAAGCGCTTAGTCAACGAGGCCTACTGCAGAAGCCAGCAGTCGTCATAAAGCAGAATGTAGAAATTAAAGCATCAGAGTCATACAAGCTGGAGGGGAACTCATAAGAAGCTTTGCTGTAGCTGTTGGAAAGCAGATGGAGCGGGTTAGCTGTGTGTGGCTTGCTGAGAGTGTGCCGTGGATGGGAAACCGCCGGGACGGCGGCACGCACAGTCCTGGCCCTGCAGCTTTGCGGCTGGCTGCTGACTGGACCAGGCGGAGATCCGGGTTAGCTACAAAAGATACACACAGCACCGTCTGCACTCGATTCTCTCCCTCCCAGGACTGAACTGCACTGAACGATGGGGCGTGGGGAAAAAAGGTCGTTGCCACGGTGCCGTCTCCTGGAATCTTTCTAAAGCTCAAAATGTATCATATGCAGCAGCAAAGCATTTCAAATCTTGATCACTGGTAGGTGTTAACAGTGTTAGAACTGCTGAACCTTGCTGAATCATAAGCTCACAATCTATTTAATGAACAGATCGTTCAACACCTACGATTGGGTCACTCCTCCCTGACTGGAGCAGCAGGAGAAAACATTGTGCAATGAGAGCTCTCAACAGAAAAAGAAACAATGTACTGGTTCATCGCCCAACATCCAGAACTGCCGCTAAACTCAAGCAATTTCAATAGTATGTTTCCTTTATGTTTGCGTCAAACATGAACCTATCGTTTCAAGGGTTTCCTGTTACAGTAGACAATGCTTTCATCACACATGCAGAGGAGCCTCAGTGGCCTAGGAGCAACCCCCAGCAAAAGACCCAACATGCATTTCAGGCATGGGGAAGGGAATACGGTCTTCAACACAATAAGGCCCTCATCATTCACAAGCACTAATACAAAACACAAACATCATTTATAATCATTCAAATTAATAAACAAATTAATCAAATTGATAATGAGAATGAGTGATGAAACAAAATCACACAGTAACCCTTTCCCCATTAGCAATGACTGTAAGCTTATTTTCCCTCACTTACTGTTTAATGAGGTCATCCTATCGTCACAAGGTATTTCCTTACAACATGCCACCTGTCTGAATTTTGGAATGACAATGTTGTTATCCGGGCGCTGAATGATAATCAGGATGACTGAAAGTCAGCATTAACAGGGGAAGGGTTATTATTATTGCTGTATTTTTCAAAAGATGGTTGGAATTTAACACATCTTCAGCACAGATGATATGTATTTACCCAATTGTTTTTATTTATATTATTATATACACACACACACACATATATATATATATATATAAATATAAATATCAAATAATTGGGTGAGAGTGACAAATTTATGTAGGGAGTTATTGAGAGGATGTGAAATGGGTGTTTAAGAATGAGTGTCCAAGTGAATTGCAGAGAGAGAGAGAGTGGGCAAGGCTAAGAGTGGAGGACTGGAAAACCGTGAAGGTAGTTCATTACCAAGGAGAACAAAACCAAAAATGCAAACGAAAGGAAAAAAATAAAATAAAAAAATAAAAAATAAAAATGTATTTTCCAAAGACATGCAAGACGAGGGAGGCGGAGACGTGGAAATATACTTGAAAGAGGCAGACGTACCATTAGTCGGATGCTTTGCAAACGACACAGAAAATCGCTTTACTGCCGGCATAGACAACAACTCTGAGGAAATAAAAAAGGTCACTATTGTTACCATCACTGTGACTGGGCACCTTTCACAGGAGAGGGGCGTTTGCAGTGGGGACAGTGCTGAAACTGAGAGGGTGAGATCTTTAGTCATGGCTTTGGTGCCACCTGGATGGCGCAGGAGACTTTTAAGCTGTGAGTAGCACTGGCTCAGAAAGCTAAGAAGTGATAAATGAGGGAGGGCAGGTGCCTCAAATTGCATTTGTCTTGACATTTTGGTGCTTCAAGCGTTCATTGGGAACTGTACAATGACCTCCATTGTCTGACTAAAAGCAATTCTCAATAAACCTCAGCATGATTAGGAGTTGAATATTATTTACTTAGTTTTTTCAGTAAAAAATAAAAATAAAACTTGAGACATGCATGGTATTCTTTTCAATGAGTTCTAATTTAAAAAAATACAAATAAATTGGACCCTTGATCTTCACGCTGGAGGTGAACCAGCTATACCCAGTCAGACAATAAAAACTGAACAGCGAGAACAACAGCCATTATTACACAAAGAACCTTCTCTGAAAGGTGGAACCTGGGAAATGCTTTCCCCGTTTCTGCCTGGTTCTGAGTGGCAGCCGAAGGCAGGATGGTGGTCATGTTACACACTCCCAACTCCAAACCTCCCTCGGGAGCCTTTAAATCACTGCAATCATTCTCTCCTGGGCTTCCTTCCAAATCAAAGTTTAGTCTGGGGGGGAAGGCCGGCTTTAGGTACACTTAAACCATTCTCGGTTCCCTTTACTCTCCACGCACACACACACAGGAACAAAACACTGCATAATGCCCTCAGACTAAGAGCCTATCTTGACGCCTATCTTAATGCTAAATTTAATTTCAAGTTTGCCTGAGAACATGTGGCAGGGGGTGGGGGGGGTTACTTCAACTACAAATGACGGAAAAATTGGGTAGTAACAGAATGGGATAAAATGAAAGGCACATGGACAGCTGAAATCAACACTCCCTGACAAAAAGCAGTGAACGCCCGACAAAAGACAACCTTCCAGAAAATGGCAACTAAAAGGAAAACATCTTTGTGACTGAGCGACACCTAGTGGACAACATGGTCAATATGAGGTGGACTGCAGCATGAAGAGCTCTAAGCAGTGACTAGGCAACAACTGCAACGCTGCTATGACTAAGACCGTAAAAATACTAAAGCAAAATAAATTTTAAACGCACAATGATCATTCATAGCGTGAAACAAAGAATGTCCCTTTGTCCAAGTAACAAGGAATTAGAACATTTACCTTTAATCTCGTATCATCTACAAATAACAGTACATTAGAAATGTGTTGGTCTATTTAATTTTTACCTAGTCATATTTTCAATCTAATTTCATTGATTTGCGTTACTTACTTCAGAAGAAATACCAGTTAAATTACACAAGACTGACGATGATTCAATGTAAATTTCTTCGTTCAAAGGTCATGCAAGCAATACAAATTTAATAAGGTAATTTTACTTACTAACCTTACATTATTCTTCAAATGAGATGCTAGTTGGCTTTTTTGCCACCCAGTGGCGGTAATCTATAACTGCACCTGATCTGATCAGATGAAGAAAGGAATATTCTGGAACAGAGCTGTTAGCAAAACCAGCTCTTCATAGTGAAATGTCTGCTTCATTAAGTTAAAATAGGAGCTAAAACATCAAATTTTATTAGAAAAAAAGATTTTCTTGTATATCAAATAAGATATACCTGCTAGATAGCATAGATGCTATACACTTCAAAGTATCTAATGAGAAATTTAAGGTAGAAAATCTCAAATATGTATATCGCACCCCTATTTTCCCTGCTGCTTAGAGCACACTTGAGATGAAGACTGACACACATGTTAACACTGGGGGAATGGTTGGGTACAACATGCTTGCTGCTTTGCAAAGCACTGTGGGGAAACGCATCTCAAGGTTAACTTCTAGTGAGACCCAAAGTGAGACCCAAGCATGAACGTGGTGTCTGCAGTAACACTAGTTGATACCACCTCGGGTATCCTTTCACTTTACGTTAGCGAGTTCCCCTGGCAAATGGAATCGCTCCAAAGTAAAATCTAGTTTTCCCCAGACTGCAGAACAAGGGAGCCAACAGAATTTGCAGGCAGACTGTGAGCAGGACCCCCATTGATGGCATGAATACAATGTCCACCAGTGGCCTTATTGATTCGAGACCATTCACAGGCTTGGAAAGGGACAGGCCTGGACTCGTAACTAAACGACTGTCTAACCTTCCGTGCTGCCTATAAATCCAGAACAAAAAAAAAAGACTAATGGGACGTACCGTCTTTATAGGACAGATTTCCAGAGGAGAATTTTTTGCGGTGTGTACGCGCGTAGTCCTGCAGGTTGGGGGCGCTAGAAGACCCCCCCAGGACGGTGGTACTGAAGAGTCCTGCACACTGAGACCCTGTGTAGGAATACCACGGGTGAGGGTGGGGATTGAAGGGGGGGGGGGGGGCGGGATTTAGGCACCAGGACACAATAAACCATTAAACAAAAATGCGACCATAAAAAGCGATGTAAGAGGTTGCACATATAACAAAATCACAACAAGGGCATTTAAAAACACG
>JAOYSI010070025.1:0-25452 GCA_025775065.1 Hiodon alosoides
CCTACAACTAATAAGAGAAACTGTGTTTCTTTTTAAAATACTGTCTCCTGTGGGTAATTTTTGTGATCCATTGAGTAACGATATGGAGAATGTGGGAATGCCCCTGTTGACAAGAAGGACTAATTACAAATATTTGTCTCAGATAGCAAACTGGGCATTTCTGGGGATAATGACCCCATACAAAGAAAGCTGGGAAAGATGGCTAAAAGGCTTGGCAAACAGAGGATGAACATGCGTGCTACGCTGCTCTGGGAGCATCTTTTTGTGGTCCCTGTCTGGACTTCCTCCATGTAGTGGAAGATTGCCCTCTAATGGATGAGCTGGAGAGCAGGCCAGACGAGGACAATGCTGTGTGGGAAGCTGACCTGGAATGACTTGATATCCTATTCTGAGGAGGAGCTTTCAGATTCCCTGAGCCATGCTAGGGTTGCTGCAGAGAGCACTGACTGGGTGCCTCTGCCAAAGCACAACAGAAGACAGGAATTACCCAGACAGCAATACCCCAGTGAAACAAGAGAGGCAGGATAAAGTTTCCTGGGAAGCATGGAAGCGCAGAACGCTGGACCCAGGAGCAGCTGAGAGAGAAAAGAGCTGAATGCCCAGAAGTTGATGCGACAGCTGCAGGCCCTGGTACAGGAGCAGACCGACCATGCTGGTGCTCCGTGCCAGAAGAAACGCCACGTGGGCCGTGAAACAACAGCAGTTCCACGCGCATGCCAAGAACATGAACCGGAAATGTGCGGGAAAGGTTCAGTCGGAAGCAATGTGAGCTTGACCACAGCCTGGCTAAGAAGTCATTTTCCTGTGAATATGCAGCAAAAAGGGCTGAAGCAAAGGTGAAAAGAGACGAGGGTTCTGGTCTCCTGAAAGAAGATGAAGCTGGACCAGAGGGACCAGGAGGCCCGAGGGATCAGTCTGCAGGAGCACAATTCTGTCCTGAAAATACAAGTGGAGAAGCTCCAGGATGAAGCAGAGATTCTGCAGATGGCACACCAGAAACTTCTGCTGGAACATGTAACTCAACATGTAGCTCAACAATTTCTTTAGCTCATCAACCCTCAAGCAAAGGGTGAGTGTAAGAGGTTTGTGGCACGACACAGCTTTTTCGGGAATGCTCAAAATATTTTGATACGGCAGCAGGATGACTAGACAATCCAGCTGGAGGAGCTGGCCAAGGAGCTACAGACCTGAGATGAAGCCAAGCCCATGCTGAAGGTGTCCATCCAGGCTATGGACTTCCAGCAGGAGTTGGAGGAGGCTCTGCTCGGCCTGAAGGAAACCCTTGCCCGGGCGAAGCTCAAGAACATGGAAGACGACATGATTCGGCTCCATGAGGAGATGAAAAGTGCCACAAGAGCTGCTCCAGGAATAAAGGAGTAGCTTGCAACAGTCTGTTCAGGCTCATCCAAGAGGGGCAGGTCCTGCGGGCTCAGCTGAAAATTGGGAGGAAAAGTGCCAAGATGGCCCTTGAAGAAAAGTAAATCAGAAGTCCCATCTGAAGAGAGTGGAGGCTGCAGTTGAGGAAGTGAGCCCGATCAAAAGACATCTACAGGAACAGTATTTCATGCTCTTGAGCAAGAAATCAAAGAACAGACTTAAGAAATTACTTAACTTTACTTAACTGTTAAAAGCAGTGGTGAGTTATTCTGCAATGGGAAGCAGGATGTTCTTGGGCTGAATTTCAGGTTCTTCACTGACAAGCAGAATTATCCACCGATGAGAAGACAACTAAACGGCTTGACTTAGACTGGGCTACAGAAATTTTCCCAGAGCTGGAGGAGGGTAAGCCTCCTAATGAGGTATTCCAAGCCTGGTAGTGGGATGATGGCGAGAGTCAGTGGCCTAGTGAAGACCTGACCATAAAGCTGGAGGAGCAGAAAACTGAAGATAAAGCTGCCATCGTTCAGGGAGAAGAGGCTGTGATACCACTCTGCGCTTAACCTTTTTGACTGATTTTTTGTAAGAACCTGATTAGTGTTGAGACCTCATTATTCTGAAGACCTCTTTTGGCTACTGATCCAACTAAATTCTCAGTTTAAAACTAATATAAAATAATTTGCAATTATTTGACCCTAGCTTTGCCTTGTCTCTGTAGTAAATCTAACCAATAATAAAAGAGAAGGTGTTTCTTTTAAAAATAGTCTCCTATCTGCGATCTTGTGAGTAATGACATGCACTACACCCAGGGGTTTTTTATTTATAACAACTATTACACAATATTTATAATTATTGTAACAACACAAAACCATAGGAATGTGTATTTAATTTATACATTACAATAAAGGTTACAAATATTTTAAAATATCTGCCCGAGGGCCAGGAAGGAGAGACAAACACCTGTGTTCCTCATGTTAAAGAACACGAGTCAATTGCCAGAACACTCATCAACTGAAATCGATGGCACGACTCATTCAAACTGACAAGCTGGAAGAAACATCACTTCTGGTAACGCTAGAGAAATATATTTTTGAGTTGTAATGATATTAACAACATAAGAAATTGAAGCTAATCTGACCACATTGTTCATAATGAATAGCCTAATGGAACCATATGACACAAAATATATAACATTTGTCTGTTGCACAGAACATTTCTACCACATTTGTCTATCAAATGTAAAATGCAGATGTTTCTTTATATTGTTGAACATTCACAATATATGTAATTATTAATATTTAAAACATTATTCCTCATCTAATTGATCAAAAAAATCCAATACTCAAAAAAATGCTTTCAGACAGCACTCATTCTTATTTAGTGACTTAAGCATGTCCTGTGAACTGGATTTGATCTCAAAGGTTAGACTCTCAGAGCATTCCTGTAAAGACAAGTCAAGTGGCTTGCCTAGGAAAAGATTCTGATGTCATTGTGTTCCGGGGAAGTCATTACCACAGCCTGTTAATGAACATGACATCCATTCTTAGATCAATGTCCCAGGGCTAATGCACTGATTTGCTTGTTTTCTAGCCCTGGCCTAACTCCATCCTCAGGCAATATGAGGACTGTACAAGAAAGAAGGCAAGTATAGTGCAGGAACAGCTGCCCTGATTACCACCGAAACTGCAGAAAACCACACGGAACGGAATTCTCTTCGTCAGGAAAGTGGAAAAATCTCAGGGGAAAAAGCATCTCTGGATGATATTATTCTGGATAATATTATTTTCTGCATAAATAAACTGTCACCATTTTGGCGGACAATGGTACTTGGAAGAGGTTGCAGTTAAGATGGCTTTGTAGCAGACAAAAATACCAAGACAAAATATAGAATGTAATTAATCATGACCTCCTTTCACTACAAACTGTTCATTTTCATCTGAACTATACATTAATTGAACTGACTGATTTACAATGGGTCATATAGCTAACATAAACTAAGAAATAGAAGAAAAACAGTAGTGATGGATCTTACCAGGGTCAGGATTATGGGTGGAAATTTTTCCCATAATATCTGCATAGCTTTTGCAGTTTTTTGTGCTGCAAAATAAATAGTGACTCAGCTTGTTGTCTAAACAAAATACAATTTTAACATTACTTTTCAAAGACTCAGACATGAGATGGGTTCAGAAGTTCAGATTTTTCAAGTCATTCCTGGCAGTGTTAACGCAGAAGACCCATCAAACAATAAAGCTCCATTTTACCAAGTTTTCTGAATAAATCTTGACTGTACGAGCTACAACATGATCGTGGGACCAACAAGCTGGATGCATCTTGTTAGTTTCACACGCCCCAGGGCAGATATAGTGAAATTACAATGAGAAAGTGCCCTTGGCCTGTGTTAGTGCGCCTGATTGCAGACTGATGACTGTGCAGCGCTCAATAATTTTTTCTCAGCTTCACCGTGTGGAAGTCTTTAAAACATTTTTTTTATTTAAATAATAAATTTTGAATTTTGCCGTAGGCTGCCCTTAGGGCTCTGGCCATGAGAGTGGTGGGGGCTTCTGCTGTGGGATGTTTTGGGGCCCTCTGTAGGCTCTAACGGGCGTTATTTTGGCTGCTTTAACGTCGGCACATTGTAAACAAGATGCATCCGTCTCAAGCCATACAGCAGCAGCCTGTTTTTCTGCTGCACTCGCAGCTCTCTGAAGACACCGTCTGTTCCTTTGCATTAAACACGGGGGGGAAAAAAATCCTGTTTCAAATGGTTATCAAAAACACAGAAAGGCCAGCCGTTCCGGAATCACTCCTTATTTTCCCACTTCATGTTTTATCATGGTTTATGCATTAAATACAGAAGGGACTGAACTGTCCATGGTTGTCTGCCTGCTTGTTTAGTTTGTTCTTGTTTGCATGAATTTTTCCAGGATTTTCACTCCAGTACCTACTATTCTTGAATCACATTCTATTATTTCAAAGGGTTCCTTGTATGCATGTTCTATAGTAAATGCATTTGCATTGTGCCCTATTATTGGTGATGCGTTGTGGTGAGTTTTTCCACTTTTCACTACAGCACTACGGATATACCGAGATCTCTGTGGGGATATAAAGGCACTAAATAAAAACTATATACATGAAAATATACATTTTACATTAACATTTACGTTTCCGTTGCTCAGCAGACGCTCTCATCCAGAGCGACGTACAAAAGTGCAGTAGTTTAGTATTTAAATATGTATATAGTTATATAATCGTATTGGTTTTAATGTCACGTCCCTGGGTGGGCTTGAACCACCAACCTTTTGCTTAATATACTACAGATATACTATACTACTAGAAATACTACCGATGGTGCTAAAAGGATATGCGTTACATTTACACTATTGTGCATTCTAAATTCTTAGGCATTTTTCATGTTTATACTATACTCTATTTTTTAATACTCTGAAACATTTTGAATGTAAACACATAATTATGAAAAGTAACATAATTTACAAACAAGTAATTTTCACTAATGTTGTTGTATCCCAGTGCAGTCTTGATTTTCAGGTGGGATGTTTAAACATTTTAAGCACTTTAAGAGTAATGCATTTGTTGTAAAAAAAATAAAAAATTAAAATTAAACAATAATATTATTATTGACAAAAATCAAGATCGGGTGGCACCTTTTCTCATTGACTACAACCTTAAACAATTCCATGGCGTTACTCAGATTAATACAAAACACTTTTGTAACTTTGGTTAAACCATATCAGAAGTTTAAAATACTGATAATCAGACTTATTTTACATTATTGGGTTACAGCTTATTGTAGACATTTATTTAAAATTCTTCTGAAGTATTGATAGATTTTATCAGTTATTTTGGGTATGGTGACTCTGGTGCTGTTATCCATCGGGTGAATAACATTCCTGTCTTGATATCCATAACACTTATCCACAAGGCATCTGCAACTGCCTGTTAAGGAAAAATGGAAAGAGCAACTGTACATTTTAATACTGATTGAATTTACATGTGTGGATCAATTTAACTGTGTAATACCGATGTACCAGCAACATTGCCTTTTTCACGTAGTCCTACAGTCAGTCAGGTGTCAGTTTGTGTACAATATTGCCAATAAAAAACACCATTTATGTCAAATCTGGTGTTGAAAAGTATAATCACTGTCATCAAATTTAAATAATTTCTATAAATTTTCAATAAAAAAAATTACATTCAGAACATTTGTTGCTGGGACAAATAATTGGTATTGATTCCTTCTGAATAAAGGTGATTTAGCATCTGATCAACTTGTTCATCTGTTAAGATCACCATGTGTACTCATACGGAAAAGCTTGGCGATTCAACAGGAGGAATTCGTTTTGAATCCATTGTTGCACACCCTATTCCCAGAACTGTAGTATTTTAGTTCAGGAGACTGCGATGTGGCTTGTTGAGAAGCTGCACTTTCTTTGTTGTCACTCCCATGTTTTCCATATCCTAAACCTGAAGGAATTCATGCCCGTTATTAGAAAGTGCTACCAGAAAGTTTTTGTGTAGTTCTCTTTGACACTACCGGTGACAGCCTGCTTGCAGGGACACTTGAGTTACTATCGTTTGCTGAAGCTAGCATTGCTCTCACCAGTCGTTGTTCATCAGTTGTGTCTGTTGCTCTGGGATTTGGTCAGTAGTTGTTTTTGCACAAGTTGTTTTTATTCATCTGATTTGGCGTGCCTCAGATCCATGCTCAAATGGGCCAATCAGTTAGGGCTATGCAATGTCACAGCCCACACCCCCCTTGATAAAACAGAGACCGGTCACTGCTGCCCCCATCTTGGTCACATTCTCTATTGTTGCTGCTGGCATTTTATGAATAATTGAACAGGCGCTATCTTGGTTTCGCCGTTTCTCCTCAAGATACGCAGTCACTCGTTTGATGCCTGCCTATGACAAAGAGGAGCAACACCGTGCCCAGAAGGCAGAATATAAACAGTTAAACAGTGCTCTAATCCACATTCTCTCAAGGACGGTCTACTCTCTAGACGTATCTCCCTGCCCTCACTGTATAATTCCTACAATACCATATTTAATATGAGAGTAGTTACTGACTTGGATGGACATTAAATTCACTAAAAGTAAATGATACAATTAATCCCTGTAGCTGGAATATTTACAGTGCTTAACAGTACTTTTTCAGAAAATGATAGAGATAATGGATTTGCACCTGAACATTTGCATGCCACCCAATGAGGCATGCATGTTGATGAAAAAGTGATCCCTTCAATCAGACATGAATAATTGATCTGATCTCACTTCCCACATGCTACTTGTCTGTGCTAAACTTCGTTTTGGCTTACCCTTTGGTGACTTTGTTCGGATATCAATTGGGGTATTACAACTATCAATTATTCACACCCGCCACCATACCTGAGAAGGTTTAACCCTTTCTGTTGTATGGTTCAATCAAGTTATTTGGGAGCACTCTAACTCCACTTTCTTCCTTGGGCTAAACTAGGAGGACTTGGCAAATACTGCATTTGCCTATGTAGTCTGTGACAGTATAAAAAATGATATACTATATTTTAGCAAAGCCTACTCAATGCATTATTTTCAAGTTGATTATCAGTATTATTGTTCATCAATGTCATTGAAACTTAAAAATGATAATGGAAAATGTGACAGTACATAAATAAACCAGTGTGAACCACACACACAAACACACACACACACACACACACACACACAACACACACAAAAACTTCCCATTAAGGTTCAATTATGTTAAGATCTTGTGTTTCGGGAGGCCATCGTAGGTGTTTGACTTTTGGTGTTTTGATGTTGGAACCACTTTTGAATCCATTTGAATTTAGCAGAGAGTTTGGGGGTGTTATCATTTTGGAATAAGGGAACATCATCAGGAAACACCATCGAGGCAGTTGGTTGCCTAAATGGCGTAGTATTCCTGCAGTAATTCTAACATGCGGAGTGACAATCAGACCCAGTACCTCCCGTGAGTTGAGCTGCATGTTTTAACATGTTTAACAGGAACAGGAAGTGTGCTCATTATACCAGGTTATACCTTGCTGCACATTGGCCGATTGGTTCAAAACAGTTTCCAAATGACAGCCCTACCAAAATATCAGTCAACAAAATTGTTGAGTGTCTGTCTATGCAACCATATTTCCTGAGGGAGTTTTCCCTCGTTTGGTAAATCATTTTGCGGTTTCTGTGAATGAGGATTCACCAGCATTTTGGGTATCAGCTATTTGACCTTTTTTAAAAATCCGTTGGATATCTCATGTTGCTTTGGAACCTCATCTATGTAAGTAAGTAGCATTGGAATGAATATAAAAATTGCCATTTGTTTACTTCAAAATACAAGTCCTTTCTCGTTCAGCGTTTCCTTTATTTTGTCTGTCTCCTGTATATGCCCTGACTTGGTCAGCATCAGTAAAATGACTGATCGTTTTTGTGGTAACCCACTAGCATGGATGCCTGGAAGGTGAGCGATGTTGCACTGAGTGTGAGACAAAGGTGAGATCACCAGGGCTTCCTGTATTGTGAGTCATTGGATAAATGCTGACGGAATCTGTGTGATTGTACTGTTAATCTTATACTCCTTACTCGTAGATATGTATTTTATCAAATGCCTCAAATTGAATTTGTTTTCAATTTTTTTTTTACAGTGTTTACCACGTGTTTAATCGTTACATTTAGCTTTCTGGTTTCTTGTCTGTTGTTTTCTAATTGTCTTATCTCACCCCTTCTCCATCTGATTTTTTAAAAGTTGGTATGCCTCAAAAAATCAATATCTGCTCTAATTCAGCATATTTTCTGACCAGTAATGCGAAAAAAACAACAAAAAAAATCATAAGAAATATAATCAAGCACTAACATTCTAGAAAAATATACTGACGAAGTTTTTATTTTGCTTTTTGTTTCTTGTAATGATACTAACCAACAGTATGCCTTTAATTAAACTTACTATAAGGGAAATAATGTATTGACAATACATCTGGAAGGCGTGTATAACTGTAATACGGTTAAATTCTTTTCAAGTGGTATATAACTCATTCAATTTTTAATATTCAATATTTCAATATTAGTATACAAGTTTTCAATAGACTATTCAAATAAAATCATTATTTCCAAAGCATGCCGCTAGAATCAAAGATAAGGCATGTGTTCGAACTTGTATAATTTGTTTTTTACTTTTATTATTAAGTATCTTATTTCTTCAACTCATAAAAAGAAAATAGCCACAGACTTGGTAAATTAAATTATTTTTGATGGGGGGGTGACAATGTACAAAACCAAGATCCAATAAACCCACAAGGAGTGTGTCTATACTGTTTGTCTGGAAAACGCAAAAAAAAAAAAAAAAAAAAAAAAATTAAACAGTGAGTTTGGTTGTGCTAATGGTTAAAATACCTGATTGCCTTTTAGGGCATCAGTGACGTTGCCAGGCCCTGACCCCTGTGTGGCATGCTCTCGAAAACTGTCTATAATTGTCTTTTCAAGATCTCAGGTGCGGTGGTTTTCATGAACGGGGGTACGGGATTACTTGTTGGTTAAGTATCAAAGTACAAATCTTGTTTTTCTTAGCTAGGCCCTGATCAATAGTTAGCTACGCCCTAGCCAATGGGCTATTGGCTCATATTATTCCAAGCCAGCCAATGTCGCTTGGGGTTCCTTCAAAGCAAAAAAAAAAAAATCAATGGCATTAAGCAAACCTGCAGTAAGATGTCTACGATGTGTCTTGTTAGCTATTCCTCCTTAAGCCCTTGAGTGCCTTGTAGGAAATATTTTAAAAGCGAATTCATGGCAGATAAACCAGTTAGACACAGCATCTGTTTTTATCAACTATTTTTAAAAATAAAATCTTATATACATAATTTAAATGTATTTAAATGATAACTTAAAATGCTAAAATACAGTTTTGGACAAAGCTTAGACTAAACAGAGAATCATTTAAGTGAAAGGGGATTCATGGTGTCATTTGAAAAGCCTAAACAATTGTTTTTAAGATGTTTCAGTCATGTAAGTCATGTGGAATTTAATGGAATATATAAAGCAAAAACTTGAAAAATACGCCTACCCCTGGGGAAAAACCCTTGTATATATGACGCCAATCAAATTGCGTGGAAGTTGCCTGTCCGGCTTCCAAAATCGCAGATATTTTTGGTTTTATTAACCTTCATCTGAAAGGGACTTGTTTTTACATTTTTACTCTGAATTTTAGACGAAGAACTTAGGCAACCTTGAAATACAGAAAAAAGAAAGTTTTGTCAGACAAGCATTAGTTATGGCATAAATAACCGCATATAAAACAAAGGTGTATAAATAAATAAATAGTCGGCGTAGTCGCCTTTGATACTTAGAAACAATAATTGTAAAGAGATGTAATTTAAAAATTCGTTTATATACTATGTTAAATTGAAAAAAAAAAAAAAAAAACTGAAATTCCCACTTTCCAGAGTTAACAAACCTATCGACATTTCCCATTTAAACACTTTGGATCTATGTCGACTTTTCTCTCTACAAAAATACCAAATTTTATTAGCCACAGCACTTAATCTATTAGTAAATTACATTGCGATCTTTCTTAAATGCGGGGCTTAGCGGAATTTTTTGTTCGCCTCGGTTTTATTCTGTAAGATTGAAGCACAGACCTACTACGAAATTTCTTTTGTCAGCGGCAACCATTACTATCATAAGATAACTATAAGAAACCAGATGCTAAATTATCAGATGTAATATATTTAAATTTAAACTTAGTAAAATCAAAACCTTAACAAAACTTTTTGAAATTGTTTTAACATGTTTTAACTAAGATTTTATTTTCACTATTTCTGCTTGAGAATACACCAATGTGTGTGTGTGTGTGTATATGTGTGTGTGTGTGTGTGTGTGTGTGTGTGTGTGTGTGTATATATATACAGTTGAATAAAAGCACTGTGGGTGGAATAATGCATAACATATTTAATTAAAACTTTAATTAAAGCATATTAATCAGATATTTTCGTTTGTGTCACACGTCTTACATATTATGAATAAAATACGACTCTCGATAACGGTACTTCAGTCCTTTTAACACTAAACCAGACACAAATATCCCTCGAATGTACCCTATACACAATTATTATTAGCCTTTTTTGGGGTTAAATAATGTTTGTGATACGATTAATTTTCCCATGATTTAGATTTAAATATTAAAACCTCAAATAAATTGTGTACAGCGGTAGGCTTTATTGGACATTTATTTGGTTTTATCTGATAGATTTATCTAAGTAGTAGAACTATCTGTAGTAACCTACGCAGAAAGAAGTGCTTCCAGCACATCGATTCCGCAAACTCCTTCAAGTCGGCACTCTTAGTGGACGATGAATACTTTACAATTATGTTTTAACAAATAACCTTCAATAATTTTAATAGCGGTAC
Organism: Hiodon alosoides; assembly: GCA_025775065.1. Classification (NCBI taxonomy): domain Eukaryota; kingdom Metazoa; phylum Chordata; class Actinopteri; order Hiodontiformes; family Hiodontidae; genus Hiodon; species Hiodon alosoides. The sequence goes on from JAOYSI010070025.1 coordinate 10,795, forward strand.
GTTGAATATGTGGTTGAAACAAATGTAATTAAAATAAAACGAATACTCATTAAGTCCGTCCAAAAGCTTATATCGCAATTCCAGGACATAAAAATAGATTCCCTGTATTCTTGTAAAGGTGAGCTGTAACTCAATTCAGTTAATGCACGGCTGAATATTTCATCCTTTTTTGTTTTTGCCGTTGATTACAAAACCATACACGAACTACGTTCTTTTTCAGGTCGAGTTTTTCTGCAATGGCAGCAATCTTTTCCGAAGAGGGACGAGGCTGAATCGCGAAATATGCCTCCAACGATCGTTTCTCTGCAGCGGCTATTGAGGTGCGTTTTCGCTTCCTTTCGTTGCAATTAAAAAGATCTGGTTTGCTGTTTTTCTCCCGGTGTGCCGCTTCTGCCTCCTCCAGCCACGCTTGAAGGACGGGTTTTAGAGCAATCATGTTATTGTGGGATAAGGTCAGAGACTCGAATCTGCAGATGGTGCTTTGGCTAAGAGAACCGACCCCGGGTATGTTCAGGTTCGCCAGGGCAGAGCCGACGTCTGCCTGTGTGACTCCGAGCTTTATCCTCCTCTGCTTAAATCGTTCGGCGAACGCTTCCAGTTCGCGAGGGTCGGACTCCACTTCGTTGATGCCAACAGTTCCGTTGTGCGCAGCCAGAGAATGCGGGTGACCCATGGCCATGGCTTGGTGTAGATGGCCCATAGTCTGAAGGTGATGCTGGTGGGCTTGCGGTGAAACCCCCGATGGGTCCGGTGCACCCATTCCGTTTACGGTTAGACTGGAGGATATGTGGTCCAGGAGATCTGCTTCCAGGCTCTGATGAAGTAGGTGGTGACAGGTCAGCGTGGACGGGTGCGAGATGGGGACTGTGGATGAGCTTGAAGTACAGGGGAGACTACTCATGGTATGGTAGGTAACGTCTGGCTTGAAATGATGGCTTTTACCGTGGGAGACAATGTCAAAAGCCGCCAGAGCTTCAGCGCGGGCCAGCAGACTTTCATCAAAGCCTCCGAATATATTGCCCTGAAGCTGTAAGACAGAAGAGTCATAATGGATTCAGTGGGGAATATGGCCAACCTAAGATTTTAAAAAAAGTTCAAATAAAAAAAAAAGTTTTAATTCTTCTCAGAGCACGGGTAATAAAATGAATATGAAAGCAAAGGGTTTGCTTGAATTAATGTGTGAATCGAAGAGACGCGGAAAGGGGGTGGAAAGAGGAGGTGAGTGAGAGTAGAGAGGGAGGGGTGAGGAATAAATTGCAAGGTAACTGCGTGGACATGAAGTGATACATAGACACTGACATATTTAAAAGTAAGCAGTTTCGAGGGAGAAAATACCTGTGGGGTCGGTAAGCAAACTCTGCGCATTGCCTCCGGACTCGAGTGCATGGTGGAGTACGTGGGCTCCTGTAGCACGGCGTGCATGGAGAAATGCTGCTTGTTGTTCATGGCCATCATCTTCCTTGCGCGCCTTGCATGTAGGTGGCCCAGACATAGAGGCTTCGTCCACTCTCTGTCCCGCTGCCGTCAGTATGATCTCTTTCCAGTGACGGGTCCGTATTACTTTTCCCCACTTGTCGCTTTGTACTCATCTTACAAGCTGCACGCCAAAACTCGGAATGGGAGTATTGCGCAAGCGTGTAACTGGCGCAAAAAATCCGCAAGAAATTAGCCGGACGAATATAATATTGTTTAACTTCCATATACAGCAATTATATTTTTTAAATCAAAATGTTTACGTTTCCCTGATTTTAATTACGTTGTTTGGGTTACTTGTACGAGGGCAGGATGCTTATTTATGTGATTAATTTAGACTACTAATACTTAATTCTGCCTATATTAGATATATAATTGAGATGCCATTTCGACCTAACTCATCGAATAATAATAATAATAATAATAATAATAATAATAATAATAATAATAATAAAACAGAATTTTGTGTTACTGGTGTTATGGGTGAAGATTCGAATGGAGATTTTGAAATTACCTCTAAAAAAATACGGACTAAACAACAGTCTGCTACGCAGAAAATAAATTAGACCTGGTAAAAACCGGTTGCAGGCATTGGAGGTATTTAAGTAATAATGTATATTGAATACATTTCAGGGTGTTCTCGTCAATAAATGTTTACCATCTAATCAATAGTTGGGTTAAAAAAAATAATTCAAATTCACCCAGCATGCCGGGTCAAACATTTAACCCAACCCAGCGCTGGGTTTGTCCCTTTTTGACCCAGCACTGGGTTGCCAAAATAACCCAAATTGGGTTTTTTTAGTGTGTGAAAACGTTCTTCAAAACACGATGGGCCAGATTTCAAATTTATCGCACGTGCCGTATCTCCAGATTTATAATGCGACTTAACTTGAGCTCGATTCCAATTACTTAAAACCGATGCTAAGAAAGTCATCCACACGCAGAGCTAAACCTGATAAAATCTAAGAAAATCAAACTAAATATTTAAAACACGACCAATCGAAGCCTCTTGGAATATTTACACTAACTAATTTTTAATAAATCATGTATAAGCTAACATTTATATTTTACGGAGTCTAAATAGTTACATGAAAGTTTGATCTTAACCGGGACTATATTTAAAGCCCTCTTCTTGAATGGATGAAGTAGGCCTAATTAATGGATGACTATTACCCTTCGAATTAATAATTTAACACAGGTAGAACTGGTCTTATATTCGAAAGTTCAATATAATAAAGAGTTCTACAAAAATGTGTCTTTTAATAACGTGTGTGACATTTTTATATTGTTTATATTTATCATTGGGGGGGGGGGGGGTTACCTAAGAAATAGAACATTAAACCAACTCTGTAGGAGCGATTGAAAGAACACTTGCACTTGTGTGCGCACACACACACTCACACACACACACGCATACACACTCACACACTCACACACACACACTCAAACACACACACACACACACACACACAAATGCATTCAATAACATATAATGAATTACATTAATTACAAACCCAAGCTTTAAACCCTATAAAAGAAAGGCTCAGGGTAACCCCGGCAAGGAAAAGGTAAAACGGCATAACAGAAGAGCCAAAATTCGCCAGGCTTAACCCATCCTCCTCAGGTTGGCCAGGTCTTATTTTCTAATGCACGATGAGACTTGAGACGCCTGTGACACAGTGGCGTTCTCCGAAGAGGTGCAAAAAGTCTGCTGGTGCTCCAATCTGGCAGAGTCCAGCTGGGGTGGGCAGGGTACCAGTTACAGGGGCACACCAGCGTCTGGTGTGGCTGCTCACTGGGTACCAAAGGGTGAAACTGGTTTAGAGTCCACAGCTGGGCCATTTGTGAACAGCGAGGGAGGAGAAGAGGAGAGCGAGGTATTGCACTGAAGTACTAATGTACTTATGATATATTTGAGTAAAATATATTGTTGCTTCAGGATGCAGCAGTAACTGCAGCAGTATAAAGACGATCATATAGTGTATTCTGCTACAAACCTATCTGTACATTGCGCACTGACCAATACATTCATTTCCATTTATTAATCGTTATAACTTATAAGAAAAGAAATACAACTTCGTATTGAATAGGAAGTCAGTGGAATAATAAATAATAAAATAATCTAAATAATATCTTTAATTATGTAATTTAATTAGTGTCCCATTCCATTTTTGTATGTTTATGAAACATCAAGTGTTTATATGCATTTTTTTTATTCTAGAAAATTTAAAATACCCATGAATTACATTTCTTATTCATTTTGTTAACTTCTCTCTATGTGTTCACTCTGAATCCACCAATTCACTCTGTAAGATAATTCCTCTGTCATTTTAATGCCAGTTCTGCAAACCACTATTTTTTTTTTTTTTTTTTAATCCTGATGGTGGTGGTGAAACAAGTAAAAAAGTATCAGTTTATCATGGACTCATCCGTTGTACTTTGTAAACATCTGCGCATCAAACACACCCTTTATTCAAGTGGTTTACCCCAAAAGCCCAACACAGCAAGTGGCAAGAGTCTTGGCTTTGCGACTGAGCAATGCAATTTCGTTTTATATCATACAGTTCTCCCAGGACTGGTGAGTCCTAGCTCTCCGCGTCGGGTTAGCATCTGTCTCTATGGCCGGATGGTTTCCACGCTCCACGATGCAGAAAGACCATGTCATTCAGGCCAGTGACAAAGTTATTCCATTCGCTTCAGGTGAGCTCTACAGTTCCCCGACACCCTCAATAATTCAACAGGCATTTGGCTGGCATCCGATACCTTGTTCGTATTTTCTTCTTCATTAAGTAGATTAAAAAGACTTAGAAGTCAGAGTAGAAAAGAAAGGCCTGACCGGGAATTTAAAATCATTAAATATCTTTTCACCAAACCTTCATGGATTTTTCCAGTATAGACGCACTATGACACTAAATAACTTCAAAACATTTTAATAGAATAAAGATTAGCCAATTATATTTACTGGCTAATATTTCATAATAAAATCGGTAGTAATTGAATCCCAAAGCAATGACTCAGAATACCACAGCATTACATTACATTGGGATATACCAAATATAGTCGTCCAGTTGCTATGCAGCTTTTAAAATACGAAACGCAATGCATTAAACCTCGAAGTGCCAGTTTAACTTTCACCAAATTTACCTGAACTGCCACTCAATCGACAAAAAAAGTAAACCTGAAAGCAGATAACGCGGAGTTCAGCTTTAACAACTAATTAAGGAATACTATACAAATCTGTAATGTTGTAAAGGGATAAGTGATGTTAAGGCTTTTCATACATCACATTTAAAAAAAGAAAGTGATCTGTTATTAGCCACCGTTCCTATGAGAAAGCATAATTTTGTCTCAGTCACTTGTATTCACATCAAAATTAAACTGTAAACGTATCTCACATTAATTCCCGCGTCTGCATCCATCTATATGTAGATAATTTTGTATTCTGTATTTTTTTTTTAAATGACCGTGTTTACTAAATAAACAGGTCTACTTCACTAACCTGATTACAGGTTGTACTTATCAAAAAATGTACAAAAATGTACTTATCTTTTGTACACAACTGAAATACCTACCTATTAACCTCAGTTAAACTATCCTGTTTCCTTGACTACAGCAATTCACTCTCCAGTGCAAAGGCACTATCAATACACATTTAAATGTTAAGAATAAAAGCCCTGATCATTCTGAGAGGTGAAAGTAATGCAGATCAACAAATCAACAAAAAAAAACAAGTTTTTATTTTTTTTTATTTTTTTAAGATTTCTGGAATGGTACTCGAGTCTTCCAAATAGATAATGTTTCTATTCGTCAATCATTCTATTATTTATATATTCAGTTTACCTTATTTGTTTTCACTGATACCATTCCTGATTTTATTTGTCATTTTAACATGCTTGAGTATTTGAAATCCTCATATAAACAGATCAGAAATACATTCACAAATTCTCATGTACAAACGGTAACAAATCCTAGTACAACGCAGTCTACATGTATTACCCCTGTGTGTCAATTCAGGACAGAGTGCTTGTTAATTAAATTAAAGGGCAAAACGAAAAAGCACAAGACTTCTGGCATCTTCTTACCGTGGAAGTCACAAACGCACTTGTGTTTCAGTAACGAAAGTCATCAAATTCGCCAGGCCCGAGGAACGGACCATTACATCAAGCTAGTCAACTTGGAGGGGAAATTACTTATGATACGGTCAGTACCAGTTTTGGTGAACTTGCACTTCATTGTCTAAAATATGACCCTTTGACAGCGATTTAAAAGGATTCTTTTGGTAACAAAATATTAAATACAAAATACTTACAAAAAAAAAAAGATTTAGGTCACTGAAATAGTGACAGAAGTACCTGAGATGGAGTTTAATACTTAGTCGTGTTTTCAGGGAGGTTGTAATATGCAGAAAACAAAAGACAATCATGTCAAGTTTATATTGAAATATACATTTCTCAGCATTAAAGTTGACATGACTGTCCATTCCGAAGTAACTGCTTGAGTCACAGTACATAAAAAAAAAATAAGACAACCTTACTTTGGCTATTTCAGGGGAAAGAAGGTCCAAAAACTAACATAGGGGCATTTTAGGATGGCTATAAAGAATTGGTTTTCAATAAAGGAAACACCTGGTCACATGTTTATAACTGGCATGAGTGTTATATTTAACCCAGTACAAATTATTGTTGGGTGAAGCTTGAAGCCTGACTTGGCACAAACTGAAATACAAGATTTAACAGCGCCCACTTCAAATAATGCAAGATGGACATCACAATCACATCAACCCAGCACTCATTTAAATTACTAAAAATAAAAAGCATTTACAGTAATTATTGCAAACATTTGTACAAAAATGTATAAATCCTGTAAAAATGCAGCCATCTGCTGGAAATGTAATTGGCAATAAGGCAAAATTATATACAAAAACTAATGTTTAGTATACATTCAAACACCAGTCTCTGCATATTGCAGACTAATTAATCTGACTAAAGAATAAAAATTCAGTCTCCAAAAGGGATGTAGGAAATGTCAGCCCACCTCCAATTACCTACAAGCAGCCACCTAAGGGCATTTTTTTAGAACAACAAAATGTTTAGGAAAATGATCAAAAGTTCACAGGGCTAAATTTGTAAATGTATGGATAAGACATGGCCAATTTTTAGCCTTGAGGATAGGAAGTCAACACCTCACAATCCACAGGAGATCAGATGCGCTTTACATTTGATAGGCTAAAATCTCCAGGACTTTAGCCAAGCCTAGCCAATATTCACATCAGGACCACACACACACAAAAAAAATACTGCCAACTCCTAGTTTTTATATGGGGTATGGATATGTACATAAAGTGGCACTGCATCTTTATAAAGAGCAAAATTCTAAAAAAATGGATATTTTCAAAAGTAAGCTTCATTTTTGAATGCTATATGACATTTAAGTTTCAAGACGCTTTTTATTCTCTCGAGATAAAATAAAAATGGATCCAATTTATGGAAGCGATGGAGTAACATATGCAACACAAGCAAATTTAAGTGCCCTGATATCTTAACGCTCACAAATATTGTGCAATTCTAATATCTGGTAAACTGAGCCAAATGTTTACTGTAATACAGTTTTGGTTCCAGTCTCAGCAAAAGTGAGATCCCGATGATAATTTGCACGTTTGGTGAAGCAATAGAAAGGGCTTGGTCTGATCTCCATTTCTAATGTGGCCATTACAGTAAGCACACACTCTCACACACAGGATACCCTGGTTTGTTTACTTCCTTCAGGACTTTTTTAAATTTGCTTTTGGGGGAAAAAAAAAAAACAATTAAAAAAAACAAAGCCTAAGTTAATCTGTAGTTTAAAAAAATGAAAAGTCCATTTAATAAAAGAGTCCTTCACAGTTTTCATCTTCTCCACGAGCGGCTCTCGTACTCATCCTCTTCATCATCGTCATCATCCTCCTCCTCTTCCACAGGAAGCAAAAGAGAGCTAGCCATCTCCTGCAGGCACAGAACACATTTGTGGAGTTGGTAAATGTCAATAAAGATAACTACGGCGATATTTCAACTGCTTTACATTACCTGACCTGATGTGTGTTTAAGAGTCACTTGTATAGATCTCACAGCATTGCGGCCGCAGTAAGATGGTATTGTGGCGTAATGAAGCCTTATAACCTGTACCGATCTACTCTAAAATTGTCTCTTTTCATGGAAACTGGAAAATGTATTTTTCAATTAGGTTTTCTTTCTGCACCAGATCCAGTAATACCATTGCGCACGGATCGAAACATTTTGAATTTTTTCACGGAAAATGCTTTGGGATCAACATAAACTTGCTGTTCTCATGCACTCCTTGAGGTGTACATACAGAAGAATCTAACATTAAGTTTCACTTTCTTGGTATATTGCAATGATTTTATTTAACAATATTAAACATGATTTTAGAAATAATGCAGGAAGAGAGTTCTTCAAGACAAAATTTCCAGACAAAGTAATGTCTTTCAACCACAACAGACAGATTAACGGTATGTACTAGGAATCGATAAGGGGGACAAAACGCTCACCTTGTCTTTTGAAGACTCCTCCGCAGGCTCGGAGGATACAGACGGCATTTTGGGTTTATACCACGAAATTTGTAAAGTGCGGCCGTTGAAATTTGCACCTTGGTTTGCGGCCTGAAACAAGGCATTAAAACAATGTTGATTTCTTTTTGGTTTGGTTACACATCAATGTCACCCGTTAACAGACATGCAGCACAAAATAACTAAATACAAATTCGGTTTAAATTTTCAATTAGGTGGTGTGTGCAGGACCACCAAGTAACTGTAAAACTCCTTAGGGTAGCAAGCTTACAGAGTTGCAAAAGTTACTACTTACAAAAAAAAAAAAACACACTACTATTGAAAGTGAAAGTGAAACAAGCGTGTAAACTGAGGCAGTGAAAACCCACGTGGTGGTGACAAAATGTAGGTGATCGTTGCCATGCTTGCTTGTTAGTTAGTTAAAAGGAATCGGACAGAAAATTGCATACTGACGTCCACAACCAAACGCGAGGTTTTTTTTAAATTTTGACATAAAGGTTATCTGAAGTCATTTTTCTCCAAACTGCAAGGACGCACATTTTCTGCTGCGCTCCGGGTCTTGAAGCTCATTACAACACTGGTCGCGTCGCGGTCGCGAAGGTCCTCGATCTCGCCAAATTTCTGAGACAAATAGGATTCAGGCATTAACGAGCAGAACAAAAAAAAAAAAAAAACACCCAGACTTTCAATGACAACGGAACAACGAACAGGAAGAAGAACGTTGGAGGATTCCAGCAGAATGGGTCATTACCTGGAAGTGAGGTATCAGCTCCTCCTTCTCCTCTTTGGTCACCCCCAGGATAGCGAGCGCCCTGGGGCGGTGGTCCACCACCATGTTACTTCCGCCCCCTCTGCCCCGCATGCTTCTTCCCCGGTCCCTGCCTCGTCCCCGCCCTGGCGTCCCCCTGCCCCGCCCTGCGGGGATCAGGCCTAAACGAGTAGCCTGTCGAAATACGGGGGGGAAAAAAGCAGCCGTGAGAACAGAGACGGAACTAACGCGTGACAAGTCGGCAGGGCGGCGCTGAAGGAACGACACTGCCGGCAGGAAGGGCTGTGCTAGCGCAGCGATGGGAACTCGGTAACCAATCAGCTGCAGCGCAGGGCGGACGAGCCGTCACTGTGGCAACCCCGGGAGGTTTAAAGAAAAGCATGCCCCAGCAAACCATCCGGTGAAACTAAAGCATCGATGCCACCGGTAAAAAGACCCGCTCTTCATTTCACTTCCAAGGTCTTCAGGGACAGTGGAGCGTCGCGCGAAAACTCACAACTTTTACGCGCTAATCTAGGCACAGCTGCCCCAAACGCTGCAATGCAACGTGGGGGGTTTGAAGTGGTCCGTTTGCATCCAGCATAACTTGGATGAGGGGGTCAGCCAAATGCTTAGCTTAACGCAATAGCTTAGAGAGACCCAACAAATAAGTTAGCTACCTACGCTAAGCAGACCTTGCTCCGATTCTGAGCCCCATAAACTCACCTCCACCTGCAGCTGACCAAGTCTCCTTTTCAAATCAGCCGTGTCCTCTCCGGAGCTCAGCTTTTTATGGAAATCGAGCTCTGCATCTAGCAGCTCCTTCTGTGCCTAGAAAATATACCCATCATTCACTCGGTGGCATTCCCGATCCGCCAGTTTAGGCCGTTAAGACTGAAACCGGTGCTTATTTGCTGCGGTCTACAGCGACTTCTCATGGTCAAGGATGCAGATGTGCAGCCAAGGGTTTGCTGGTTCAAATCCCATGAGACGCACGGCTGTTATGCTCTCAACACAATTACTGAATCGCGTCAGCAAAGATAATAGTTTAAGTCTCGTTATCAATGTTGCTAATTGAATAATTAAACGTTTACAGTCGTGAATAACACCCTGGTTGGACTTAGTAAAGCAATTACATTTACAATGCATACAATTCATACCCTTTTGTGTATAATTGTAATGGGTAATTGTGCAGGGGAGTTTGAGAAAACAAATATATAAAAAGGCACAGAGATGGAGCGCAGACGGAGATGCTAATACCACTGAAAACTAACTGTTAGCATTTCAGTCCAGTTTATCAGCAGAGACCTTATCTACCTTTTGGAACAATACAGGGCTTGTTTGATCCTCCGGCTGAAGAGCTTGCCCTGTCACTACTGATGAACGCCCGGACCCGGGCGTACCAAAAGACCTGGATTGTGTGGGGGGGTGTTAAATACACTGAAGACTCACGTCCAGCTTGGTCTTGGGCTGAGCTGAGGAGTTGGTCGCCGGAGTCAACTCGTCCTTCAGCTGGGATATCTTCTCAGTCAGCTCCTTGAGGGTCTTCATGATGCTGGCCCTCTCCTCTGGCTTCACGCCTTTGTTCTTCTCCAGCCTGTTTATCAACGCCTTGGATAGGGAAAAAAAAGAGGTTACGCAGGAGTCAGGTTTCCTCAGACAGAGACATCGATACCAGTGCCTCGGTTTAGGCACTTCTTTACAGCTACACGCGTGTGATAAAATCCCGCTACCGTTTCTCTGAAAGAAAAAGAAAAAAAAAAAAAAACACAGCATCTGCGCTTACAGCGTCCATAACGTACATTAAAAAAGATGCATACAACTTCTACACATTACCAGACTATCAGACTCCAGACCAAGTTACCAACTCTTACGTCTCAGGAAATGTGGCCTTCTATAACCAATATAATCAATTTAAAAGAAAACATTTCCAATAGTCGTCAGAAAGTAACATCCCGGGACACAGGCAGATTGTCTTGAGTCTTGAGCTTGGAAGCAAGGTTCCTTAGATCGCAAGGCCTAACCGGACAGTAGATTTTTCTCACACGATTCAGTGAATAGGAAATGGGAATAAACAATCCACATACCTTCTGACATTCTATCTGTTTCTCCAGCATCTCTTGCTTCTTTTTCGTCATGTCCTGCTGCAACTTTAGTGCTTCCTAAAGCAAAGCCAACGTTAAAAAAATTACTATAGTATTGAAACACCTGTCAAAACAGCAGGCTGAATTCAGCTGGACCGAATGGAGTTTAAGCGGTGGGCCAAAGTGCTAACCTGAGGAGAAGTTGAGTTCTTGGTTTCACTGGGCACTTTTGAGTTAAATTGACAGACTGGTTGCGTTTTTCCTTGATTAACCATTGCAATTGGCCATTCAATTTCGAAATGACACTCGTCTCTGGTACCGCAATACAATTTGACGTTATCATCGTAAACTTGCCTGCTTTTTCTTAACGGCTTCTTCTGCTTCAAGTGCTTTGGCAGTTTTTCCAAACGACTTAGAGCTTGCATTCATCACTGGAGAACTGTAGGCTCCCTTCCTTAGGTTTACAGAGGTAGTCATGGCCTGAAAACGGAGCAGGACGTTAGTCTCGCGGTGAAAAGCTTGAGTATCTAACCTGCAGTCTGAATACTAAACAGAACCGACGCGTGCACGGAAAACGCACGCGTGCCGACGCGTGCCGCCCTGACCAAACGGACTCCTCCGCAGCGGGGAGTGAAACGGCGACCCCAGACACTCGCCTTGTGAACGGCGGGCTGCGGCGGCCCCATCGGGGCGCTCGGGGAGGGGGCCTGGGGAGGCGCCTGCTGCTGGTCGCTGCCGTCCCGGTGCCAGTAGACCCGGATGAAGCGGTTGTTCAGCACCGCCTCGGTGCTGGAGATGGCCCGGCGGGCCTCCTCGTTCGCCGTGTACTGGATCAGCGCCGCTTCGGGGTCACCGCCGAAAACAACCTGGACAACGAACAGCGGGTTACCCCCCCCCCACCAAATCGTTTGCATAATTTGGGGTTTTGCAGACGAATGGATGGCGCATATTATTGCATTACGTAAAGAGCGAAACGGATTGCATACATTTTCATTCCATATGCTAAACCTGAGGAATTGAATCGTTACAACCTAAACAACCTCCTGTTGGGTTTCCAATAAAGTTTATTTTAGAATTAGTTACAAACCTATAGAATCAAAATTGAGCGCTTTACTCAAATTGGACAGACATATCTCCACACCGGCAGCCAAATACATTTTTGTAGGACCTGAAGACAGTTCACGTTTTGACACGCTTAACAGCAAACCAAATGACTGATTTTGACATTTTAATAAATTCACATTAACGTCCATTAGTGTAATTTAAATGTCTTAGTTCATAGGGTAAACGGTCATACCTGGATATTCACAATGGTACCAAACTTGCTGAAGTGCTCATTTAATTTAGTGATGTTGTTGAGATCTCGGGGGATTTTGCGGACTTCGAGTTTAGTGTTGGAATAATGATGATTCTTCTGAAAACCGGGCTTGTGTTGGTTATTGAAAGTTGGCCTAAAACGAGAAGAGAAACTAGTCTTGATCCAAAAGAATAAATAAAAACTATTTAGTTAAAGCATCATTGATCAAGCATGGTGTTTACTATTAAATTATTAAATTGAGTCCTTGACAACACATCCAACTTAGTAAGTAAGCTTGACTCAACCATGACCTTAAAATCAGGATATCGAAATAGAGTCCCAGTTAGTTACAAGGGTCAACGCAGGTTGTCCTTACTTGTCCATCCAAGGCTTTTTAGGTGGGGGTCCATTAGTGGCCCCATGGGGCCTCTTCCTGCTCTCTTGGTCACCGCTGTACCTTGAGGTGTTGTTGGAGACAGCCGACACGGACGGCTCAGTCTGGATCACGATGTTAGCCGCTACAGAAACGATACAAAAATTAGCTACATGGTAATGCTAGTCGTAAAGATGACTCCCCGTCGTCTGGCAAAACGGACTACAATTACAAACAAGTGTGAATTACAGAAATAAGCTTCAGCCTTTGAATAGTTAAGTAGTATCGCAAGTTAACCCGTTCCTGCATGGAAGCCTGGAGCAACAGGCCGTGTGATAAAGCAATCTGAAGACGGAGCCGGTACCTCTGGAGTTCTGAATTTCCATGTCTCTGGAGGTGAGCCCGATGAGGTTGGACCGCTGGGTCTGAACGCGGGGGATGAACTGCCGGTACTGAGGCCGGCCCGCCGCCGTGATCCCGGGGGCTTCGGGGTTGTACGTGTCAGGGTCGTACTTATCTGTCAACAGGAAACCGGCTCCATTACCCCGTTAACTATAACGAGCATTTACGCAAGAACGTTTAAGAAAGACGCGACGAGTATCAGCCTCACAAGATCGCCACAACGTGCTGAATTAAAGCAGAACGATGATCACGCCAAACGCCAACTGCTACCTGGCCAAATCATTTTGCGCGCAATTCTACCGACACGTCGCTTTACTGTCCGTTTAATTCTCAAAGCGTACCGAAATTCTTTGGCGACTCACCAGCCATCGAGAAGACTCCCGGAGGTGGAGGCTGGCCGTGGGGCCGCATGGGCACCCGGGGATCGGGCGGCTTTGTAATGGGCGGCATGGGCAACCTGCCGTCCGGTGGCGGATCGCTCACGGACCGCATTGGCACGCGGGGAAGCGGCACGCCAGGGGGAGGCGGGAAGGGAATCATGGCCGGCAGAGTGACGTCGTCCACTATCAGGGGATCGTTGCCGTGGTCGAAGGGGCACAGGTCACCGCGAACGCACACCCCTTTTTCTAAAGGCAAAGGGCAGCAGGAGGGGAGAGGGGATTTAAACGCCGAGCTCCACGCCAAAGTCACGGACGCCGTAGTTTGAAAGAAAGACGTGGCGGCGTGGGGACGTTTCAAGAAAACCCCACAAGAACGCAGCCGTGGTCAAAACTTTCAACTTTATCTCAGAGTGGCAAGTGGAGTATCTCGGAGAGTGGAAATCCAAAGCAATTTTAATAAAACGGATGACAAAGTAATAACCGTTTGGTCATAACTGAGTTATATGATACATCTGTGGCCATTTATAAGGACCGTAAGAAAAAAGGGAAAGGCTTGGAGGAATTTTAGCAGCCTGGTTGGACTGTCAGGTCATTCTTGTACAGAAATAAGACCATATTACGGACATACCCACAAGGTGCTTGTCATAACCCCTTTTTAACGTACTAGAGACCGATAACGAAATCCCATTTGAAATTTTACCTTCTTATAACGGACAAAGATCGTGTACTATGCAGACAAAGTAAACCAATTTCTTGGCGACTTGCCAACCATAAAGACGACTCCAGAGGGGCATTTTAAAATAAAAGGTTTTTCCTCACATTTTGAATGCAAGATCTAGCTGATAACTGATGACATTTTTACAGCCCCTTTAAGGTTATATTTATGTAGGGTGTCAATAAATCAAGAGGGCACTGTATATAAAATGTTCTCTTTTATACAATCAATTTATACAAAGTAGTAATGTGAAAAACGTCAGTGCACGGTCACGTACACTGCATGTTACATGAAATTCTATTTAGCGTCCAAAAATAAATAAATAAGCAGATAATCTCCACTTTGGTCAGGCTGCCCTTCTCCCACACACAGCCTTTTTAAAAACCGTGTCTTATTAATATCGTTAGGCAGCACTTGTAGCTTCATGTCATGTGGGACAGGAACAGGAACAGGAAGACACAAATTCTTGGGACAGTTCTCCAATAATATACTTATAAATATATGAAAGGTTGTTAACGATAAAAAAATTAGATGCTAATGCACCAGTAAAAACTGATCACATTATCAAACACTTAGTACACATACCAAGTAGGTATCCTGACCAGACCTTTAAATCTCAGACTG
>JAOYSI010070025.1:32747-57182 GCA_025775065.1 Hiodon alosoides
GAGAAGGAACAACAGGAAAAGTCACCCGTCTCTGAGAGGTCCATCCTTCACACCGTCCTGGAGAAGGAACAACAGGAAAAGTCACCCGTCTCTGAGAGGTCCATCCTTCACACCGTCCTGGTGAAGGAACAACAGGAAAAGTCACCCGTCTCTGAGAGGTCCATCCTTCACACCGTCCTGGTGGACATGAAGGTGCAATTCAAGAACCATGGGTATTGGGGACGCCTTCATCCACCTGGCAATGCAGAAGAAGGTCCTTCCCTAGTGGAACTCCACTCAACATATAGAATTTCATGTACGGCTTAGTATGTGTAAAAGTAATTACGTGAACAATCGAGAGGTCGGTTCAAAGTTCTGCCGGGCCAAAATCTGAGCACTGCAGAAACAGTTGCAGGGTAATTGTTGTTCTGTTTGCTGCGGTATTGGTGTTCGGGTTAAAGAACGTGTTGAACTTTTTTGACCGGCTTCTTCCTTCGTACCGAACACACTCAATTATCCTCATTCCTTTGCTCTGTCTTGTTCCCTTTCCATGCCCCATGTAACCCCGTGCCCTTAAAGTTACTTTGCACAGTCATATAAAAATCACATCCTTCCCCATAACAAACTGGTTACAGTTTGGATCAGATTTTATTTTATTTTGTCACAAACGGAAATAGCATATTTGTTTCACCAACAAATAACAACCATCAACTAATAAAACAAGACCATAGTTCCTTTGATTGCGATAATTTTTTTAATGAATTTCAAATTTCTCTGTTAAAGCAGTGGCTGGGGTCATTTTCCGGTGGAACAGTGGGGGGAGGTTTTGTCTGCTCTCGCAAAGCGAGCCAGTTCCTGTTCCTGTTGCACATCTTTTTTGTGCATTACGCCGATATGGGACGTCTTTTTCAGAATCTGCGTGAGTAGTTTCACTACCCCATTGGCTTGTGGCCAGTGTGGGGTTATTCTCCTGTGATGGAAACCCAAATGTGCATCAAACGTTTGAAGGGGGGTTTATGGCTTATGGTAGGACTGCTTATGCAGATGTTTCCAGACCTCAGGAAATCTTGAGTATTCACCCATCACCAAATACACTCCGCTCGGCAGAGAGCAAAAGTCGACACTCACTTCGGTCCAGGGGGCAGCTGGGAGTGGAGTCATTTAAACATAGTGATGAACTACAGACTGTCTTTAGATATGGCCAGAAGGAAAAGATCTAAAGGTGCCAGTATCATCTGGGTGTTGGTGCTGAGCTGTTCGATTTCCTCAACTGTGATCTCTCTATGCGACGCACCGACATCTTTACCTTTACCTTCCGCTGCTGGAGCACAGACCTTGTTGTAAATGACATCATCCATTTTGTCTCAAAGCACCGACTTCATGTTTCTCGCTAGCTTTTAGAAGATCTTCAGAACTTAAGTGTTGCATAGTGGAATCAAATATGCGTCATGTTGGTGGGACCCATGTTGGGTCTGGAAAGTTCTCCACTGCTTTGTGTCGCTGTCCTTTAAAAAAGCATTGTAGACATTTTGGGAATGCCCTCACAAAACACAATATATTGAACAATACTCAATGCGTCAAAAATCAAAGCCATTCACGTTGACTGAAAAGTAGTGTGCTTATATAATTGGTTAATTATTAATCATTAATCCATAAACCACGTTTATCTGATCGTGGTGATTGCTGTTGCTACAACATATGATTCGGAATGAGGTTTCGTGTCCAAAGCTGATTTTTTTAATTTACGTATTAAAAAGTGATTCTTGACTATAGTGCTGCATTTGACGTTATTGACCACCGAATCCTTTTGAGGTTTGAGAAAGTGCTCTCTCCTGGTTTAAATCATACCTAACAGACAGATTCCAGTTAGCGCAGATAAATGATTACCTTTCAGCCACAAAGTCTTTTGTGTCCCACAGTTTTCTGTTTTAGGTCACTAGGTGAGGACCAGAATTTTGCCAAGCTAGAATCCAGCATGAAGGAAATAAAACAATGGCCGACATCACATTTTTTACTATTAAATTCTGGGAAAATGGAAATGATAGTCGTGAGAAACGAAGAATCGTTGTAGCATGACAAATTATTCATGAGTTTTGATGGCTACTCAGTGCCTCACACTTTGCTAATCAAAGACCTTGGGGTAACGATTGACCCAGATCTCTCATTTGAATACCATGTAAATAAATGCAGCAAAAACAGCATTTCCCAAAGATTCAGATGCAAAAGAACCGTGAGGTTCGGATTTGGAAGATTCGTTCAGTGAATCTGGAAGAATCTTTCAGCCAGTTCAGCCAGTCATGAATGACTCCAGCCTGCGCTGTGGCCATGGGTGAATAGTCGAAAAGCTATTTTAAACTAAATATGTTCACATAGTCATATATTAGTCTCAAAAATTGATTTAATCGGTTTAAGCAGTTAAACGGGACAATGGAACATACACGCTGATTAGATCTACTGCTGGAATAGATACCATATATTCTATATATTATTTTAAAAATAAAAATACTGACAATATAAACAATGGTAACTGTATTTAAAAATACTACACGCTCTCACCCAGGCGTGGCCTGCACCCTCACAGTAGATATGACATTAAACGGTACGTAGAGGATGCTCGGCATAAAAAATCCCCATAGACTATAGAAGAAAAAATTATTTAATAGGGGATTAATCCCACGACAGGGATGGGGGACAATAAAAATGACAAGTATAAATAATGCATTATTTATGTAAGTATTATTATTACTAACAATTAAAACTGACACCTGACACCAGTGTTTTTTTCGATACACCTTTCTCTTTAAACGTAGGGAACAAAACAGCGTAGCAATAACTAACTGGAAACACAACGGCAACCTCTTTGTTTGGAAATATGGGGCTTTTAAAGTGCTGCAAGGGACTGGGTAGCATTTGTCAGTGCCTGAGGAGAGACCTGCTGTTTGGGAAAAATAAGTTATTACCACACAGTAGTGGCTTTTGTGGATAATCTTTATCACCTCTGGTACCATTGACTGTGATGTCGCGCTCGTGCAATTGTGTGAGAACACTCTACAGTTGCTTTTCACACCTGGTATAGCACCAGCTAGCACCTCTCAGACAGTGAGACTGAAAACAGACACTTGAACTTGCATTAATACCTATTCATCATCCTTTTTTTGTGTGTGTGTGTGGGAAGAAAGTTGTTTATGTTCTGGCGTGGTTGAGTTTCAGTTGAGGACTCAACGTACCAGATGAAAAGTTCCACTTTGAGGTGAGATACGAGATAGTTCTGAGCAAGCACCCAGTAGTAGTTTTGTCTAATTTCATAATTTCAAAAATAATTAGTTTTGTGCAATTTCATAAAATTTTAGTTTTTTTTGTTTTTACCAACTCACCATTAGTTTTTTCTGATGTTTTTTGGATGTTATCTGTGTGTCCACCTGAGAACTAAATACAGTGTACATAGAGCAATATATCCTGAAACACATTAAACAGTGAAATGTCGGTTTAATTGCAGGTCTTCCTGCAGCTCATTGTCATTTAACGTTACTTACCAAAATAGGAACATCTATGTGTTCTGTGAAAAGCCTTAGAAGGAAGTGCTTGTATGTGTGACCACAACGGTACATGCACGTCGCGTGGTTTATAAGACATTCTCACTGTTAGGTTTTGTCTCGCGCTTAAAGAGGGCTGTTAGTAGGTTTGGGGGGGGGGGATAACTGCCTGATTGTCAGGAGGTTGATTTGTTTATTTATATATTTATGTAATTATTTATATATGATATTTTTATTCTGTAAATGGTCAGACCCACACAAGTCTGCCATTAGGATTCAGGGGCTCTGACTTTGCTAAGCTCTTGTTGTACAGCAACACATTTTCTGCGGCAGACTTTACTGAATTCAGAAGACTTTTTCATTGGTGTTTAGGGGGCTCGCATTCCAGCCGCACTGTTGCAGGCGCGAGCCGAGTATATTTAAACATATAGGGGGGGCACGTGCCAGGCGGCGCGCAGTGCGCGGTGGACCGAGGTGTTATCTGCAGAAAGCAGCCAGCTGCTCAACTCTGGCTTCAGGGCTATCTGTGGAAACACACCCTCTCAGGCTTTTCTTTTTCTCCCTTTGCTTTGGGAAGTTGGCAAACTTTCGTTGGTTTAGAGCCTTCAGAGGAGCGGTATGCAGGGCGGTGAAGATCTTACAGTCACCGAGGCGTAAGTGTTTTCATTCCTTTATTTATTTCACCAGTCTCTGTTGTTAACGCTCAATCATTTGAAGGACGTTTATCTTGTCAGTAAAAGTTTTTTTGAATCCGTGGATCTTTTTTTGCCTCAGTACTGTTCAGTTATAAGGTATGATGCACGGTTCTACACTTTAAAGGCTGTAAAGTTTAAAGCGGATGATTTTTTGTTGTAGCATCGGATTCACAGCCAACGACACAAATGAGGATGGAACTGGGGACACTCCGGACTTGGTCTTGGATCCTGCCAGGTCGGAACAACCTGTCGTCAATCAGCCTGGTCTAGGTGTTACCACGACGACAGTGACCACCATAACTCAGACAGGAGGAGACTGGAGCTCGAGCCTCTTTAATGTATGTGGGGACATGACCACATGTAAGGGACCACCTAATATGTACACAATTACAAGGAATTGTGATATAATTACAATTACAAATCTAACAATTATTCGTATAGACAGTGCTGTGTGGCATGTTTGCTCTCTCCAAGCGACAGGAAACCGTTCAACAGAAAAATAAAAACTGTAATATTGCACCACTATATTTTAAAATAAGGGGTTTGCATGAAACCCAGTGCCAGGGTCCTGGGTTAGAATCCAGCTGATGTCCCATCCTGGGTTTTCCCTGCGTCACGCCTTGTGTCTGTTGGGTTTGTCTCCAGTGCCCAGTGACCCTGAACTGGATAAGCAGAAAAATTAATGAATCAGTATACAAATTAGACCTGTAAGGTATTTACTTTGTTTGTTTTCAAGCTCATTTGTTTATTTATGAAGCTAATCTACAGGCTTGTAATCTTGCAGGTCTCCTTGGGGCCTTTGTGCCCTGCTGTCTGGACCTGAATCTGGCTCATCAGTACGGCGAATGCCTCTGTCTGCCACTGCTTCCTGGATCCACCTTTGCCATGCGTGTGGGGATACGGGAGCGATTCAAAATACGCGTAAGTGACACGTGTGCCGCGTCAGGAATGCGTCTCCGAGACCACGGATGACAGCGCATGTAGCTTACAATCCGACATAGCCAAAGAGTGGTCTCTTAGACTTAGCGGCCGTTCTAGGACACGTGCGGAAAGAGAGTCCGTGACACATCCGTGTCTTTGACGCCTCCGTACAGGGCAGCGTTTCGGAGGACTGGCTCACCGTCTACTGCTGCTACCCCTTGGCGGTCTGCCAGATGATCCGGGAAATGAAACTGCGGCTACGCAGTCAGACCTACCAAGTGTCCACGGCGCTGCGGAGCTCCTGAGAGTCCTGTCCAAACAGATCCGATAAAAGCCAAATGTGTGAGAGTGTGAGTGTGTGTGTGTGTGTGAGTGTGTGTGTGAGTGTGAGTGTGTGAGTGTGAGTGTGAGTGTGATGTGGATCCTGTTGTTCGGCGTTTTCCCATTTGTGTGGATTTTGTGGCTTTTGATTGGTTGCTTTGTTGGCGTCAGAAACCTACAGATACATACATACAGTGGGGTTGTCTACATGAAATACAATGACTTTTTTCAGCCAATCCGCTGAGCTGGTTCATGGCTGGGGTGGCTTATGGAATTACTCTGTTAAATAGGAACTTCCAATTAAAACAACTGTGGCAGCGTAACAGTATTTATGTGGAATGTTTTACTGTGGTTTTACTGTGGTTTTACTGCGGTTTTTCTGCGGTACTCTACTTTCAAAGGAAAAAATAACTAGGAGTCAGTGCTAGGTTTTACAACTAATAACTAATGCCCATTTACCTGAAAGGCATGAAGTAGAGACTGATAAGTTCTGTAAAACAATCGATCAAATGTCGAAAACAGGGCAGGTCGCTTCCTGTAGGCTGCGCGTGGACACGTGGAAAAATGGGCAGAATGCTATTCAATTGTACACAGAGCAGAGTAAAGGTGGTTTAGAACTTATTTGAATTACATAAAAAAGAATTTGTCTTAAGTAGTATTCTGGTAAACTTTTTTTTATGTTTTAATTTCATTTCATTTTGGAATGTATTTTATCACCTGTCTGCAGTGCCCCGCGGTATGTCCTCTTAAATTGGATCTGTAAGCCCTTCATAAAGTTTAATAAATCTCCAGCAATTCACCCCAGAGAAATAATATTAAAAAGCATCCAATGTGGGGCTGACGCAGCTCTGGGGAATTAGATCACCATAATCAGCTTGTAATGAAAGCTCCTGTCGCTGTTATTTCACACTCATAATCTGTCTGTCTTTATGAACAGAAGAAGGAGAGAAGAAGACGAAAAAATGGGAGCCTTGTCTTTGAGTCATCTAGCACTTTAATTGGATGATGTCTT
This sequence comes from Hiodon alosoides, assembly GCA_025775065.1. NCBI lineage: Eukaryota > Metazoa > Chordata > Actinopteri > Hiodontiformes > Hiodontidae > Hiodon > Hiodon alosoides. Next base: position 39,209 of record JAOYSI010070025.1, read on the forward strand.
CATTTTCATGGGGGGGAGTCCCAGTGAGACCAGGTTCTGCCTCGTGTTTAAACACTAATCCCCCATCTGCACCTCTCATTTAGAGAAAATCAGGCCTTTTAAAAAAAGTGGTCCAGCGGAGCGTCGTGAATGCCAGGTCGCCCTGATTGGCAGCCGGTCGCCGCAGCAGCATTTGCATGGCATTTGCTCGGCGCCGGGCGTCGGTCGGGACGAGCAAACAGGGATGCCCGCTAGATCCTTCCCTTCAACAGGCCCGGGCCTTCATAAGCGCTGGCATTTACCGCTATATATATGAGCGGGGACCGCAGGAGACTAGGTGAAGGCTGTTATTGCTGTGTTACCTGAACAACAACCTGCACCCCTTCATCGGAAACGCCGTTATATAAAACTATTTCAATAAAAAGTCTTCCAAAGGACAGCCCTGATAGGAGTTCTCATTTTAGAAGGAATAAATGGAATATTCATGAAGTTAGGACTGCTGTTACTCTTACTGTGGGTGTTACAGAACCAAAACAATGACCTTCATTAACATCTCCTTTGAAACTTATTTGAGTTCCTCTGCGGATGAATCAGGATTGCTTCAATATGTGTCTGTTCAGAGTTTTGCAATTACTGACCAGGTGCCCAACCAAAAGTGCATTCTGACAGCGACGTGCAGACCAGGAAGTTCAGAAGATTAAACAGGTGACTTGGAGTCTGAAACTAAAAACAGGCGACTTAGAGTCGGAAGCTGAAAACAGGCGATTTAGAGGCGGAAGCTAAAAACAGGCGATTTAGAGTCGGAAGCTTAAAACAGGCGATTTAGAGGCTGAAGCTAAAGACAGGCGATTTAGAGGCTGAAGCTAAAAACAGGCGATTTAGAGGCTGAAGCTAAAGACAGGCGATTTAGAGTCGGAAGCTGAAAACAGGCGATTTAGAGTCGGAAGCTGAAAACAGGCGATTTAGAGTCGGAAGCTGAAAACAGGCGACTTAGAGGCTGAAGCTAAAAACAGGCGACTTGGATTCTGAAGCTAAAAACAGGCGATTTAGAGTCGGAAGCTGAAAACAGGCGACTTAGAATCGGAAGCTAAAAACAGACGACTTAGAGGCTGAAGCTAAAAACAAGTTCTAGCATTATTATTTACAGTTATTTTGCTAGCGGCTATTGAATGTATATCAACATCCACATAAACGAGCGCATATCTGCTTTGAAACCCAATGTGTGGAAACTGTGAAGTCTCCATCACTGTGAAGTCTCTATCACCTGTAGTATTTGTCACCGTGAAGTCTCTGTCAGCGTGAAGTCTTTGTCACCAAGAAGTCTCATTCAGTGTGAAATTTCTATCACCATGAAGTCTCTGTCAGCGTGAAATGTCCATCACTGTGAAGTATATATCACCGTGAAGTCTTTGTCACAGTGAAGTCTCCGTCACTGTGAAGTGAACGTCACTGTGAAGTATCTATCACCGTGAAGTCTCCATCAGCGTGAAGTGTCCGTCATTGTGAAGTCTCCGTCAGTGTGAAGCATCCGTCAGCATGAAGTGTCCGTCACTGTGAAGTATCTATCACCGTGAAGTCTTTGTCACCGTGAAGTCTCCTTCAACGTGAAGGACTCAGGTTCCATTTTCATGTGGGCAAACATCAAAATCACAGCAATTATGATAATTAAAATGATAAAGGTTAAATTTGTTTCTCCAGGAGGGGCCTAAACCTTTAAAGGTTATCCAACTTCCTGTCTCATAAATAGCCTAATTAATGTAAGATATGCAAATAGATCCATTAGATGGTTTCAAAGCGATGTGTGAAGTTTAAACCTGGGCAGTTGGGAGAGAAAGGATCAGGACGATAAATCATTTTTACCTGCTTGATGTACACGTCAGGGAAATTTATATGCTAAAAAATAAAACAGGTTTCAGGTGCTTTGTTTCGGTTCTGACAATTCTACATCTCAATTTACATCTGAGTTTATGATTTGGAAAGCATTTAGTCATACAAATGACCACATTATAAAAGGGAAATCAGGAAGGGTTTAGTTCACAGAACAAGCTTAAAAGGGATACGGTGTAACAAACAGTATTGTTATAACCATCAACAGGAGGTTATATAAGTAGTTAGGATGAACTGGGATGATGAGCGTAGTCTGAGCGCAGGCTGAGAGTAGGCTTAGAGTAGGCTGTCCACAGCCATGCACAGTGCCGAGGGTTAGAACAAATAACGCTGCAGAAAAACAGCTACTTCTACTGTTACTGTTACTAAACTACTACTACTATTACTGTTACTGTTACGGTTACTGTTACTGATACTGATACGGTTACTGTTACTGTTACTGTTACTGATACTGATACTGCTACTGTTACTGCTACTGTTACTGTTACTGTTACTGTTACTGATACTGATACTGCTACTGTTAGTGTTACTGTTACTGTTACTGTTACTAATACGGTTACTGTTACTGATATGGTTACTGTCACTGATACAAAACTACTACGACTATTATTACTGTTACTGATACGGTTTCTGTTACTGATACAAAACTACTGGTACTATTATTACTGTTACTGATACGGTTTCTGTTCCTGATACGGTTACTGTCACTGATACAAAACTAGTACTACTATTAATGATACAGATGCTGCTATCTTGCATCGCCATATAATTAAGGAAATCTTCCTCATGTTTTAACTAGAGTAGTAAAAAAAAAATCGATTTTTTCTTTGTGTTAAATTTTATATAAAAAAATGGAGATGGCCAGAAATTTAAATCTACAGAAATTCATACAGATATATGCTGCATTGTGGGAGTTTGTTGCTTCACGGTGAGCGAGATCTAAATGCTGTCTGTGAAATAGATGAAATAAATGTGATTGTAACGGTAATCTTATTTTATTATGCTGTGGCTTCCCGGAGGTAAACTCTTAGTGGGAGAAATAGGACACCTTTTTATTAAAGGAACACACAGGATTCTGTTTGTGTGTTTTTATTCTCTTCTTTACCTGATGCTATTATTACTATGTGTTTATTTCCATGTGTTTTTACAATCTTTGTCATGCTGATGTCTGGGAATTTCATCATCTTATTGCTTTCTTCATTTCTCCCAGCTTCCAGGCCACTGTTTAATATAACACTGACGTGTAGTTGCAATTTGGAAAATAAAATAAAGCAGGAGAACACCGTCTTTTGAACTCCATACATTTGCTGTTCGCTCTAAACTGGTTAGTGGGAAACGTTACAACAATGATTACAACATCTGATTATTCTCAGCTAATAGACACAAGGTTTCATCTCATCACAGCTTTTTTAGCACACTGGAAAAAAGCTCTCAATACATATAAAAGAAAAACGAAATCCTAAAATTGACCTCTACTGTTGCGGGTACTTAGAAATACCACCTTGTGGATGTGCATTAGACCTGGACAAAATCTTCTAGGATTAATTCAGGGTCTACGTGCATTACTGAATTGAAAATAATTTTAAGAACCGTAGAACAAAATAAAAAATCTGATTTAATGTTGTTTTCAAACAGGACAGCCATCACCATGTGTCACGTGTAGGTCTTGCAAGAACGTTCTGGATGATAATGACAGTGATGATGTATTTTAACACATTTTAAAAACAATATATTTACAGTATTTTCATATTTTGGTCAAATTCATACACTGTATTTAAAAATGCAGTTGGCCTATATTATGAATAATCAGTAAAAATGCTATTCTCGCACCCAGATCGGAATCCTACTGAGGGGAACGAGCTCTTAATCTGTTCACTGTGTCGAAATGTGTTTGAAATTCCCCATTCTACTTCCAGGACTGCTTTACAAGGAGTTAGCGTTAAAGCAAAACGTGTCATCAAGATTCTCTGTCAAAGCAGAAGAACTCTGCGCTCCCCAGAAGAAAATCTTCACAAGATACGGCTCTTGGCTTTGATGTCGCCTCATTAAACTGAGATTGAAACAGATGTATTATTTTATAAAATGCCTTTGCTGTCAACCAAAAGATGTCGTCTTTTTTATCTGCACACATTTCAGGGTAGATTTAAACAGAGGAACTGATGCCCCCACAAACCAACCCCACTGATCGTCTGGGTTTTACTTCTGACGGCCGGTTCACAAGACGGATTACAGAATGTGAGGCAAGTGCGTGCGTGCATGCGTGCTTGTGTGTGTGTGTGTGTGTGTGTGTGTGTGTGTGGGTGTGTGTAAGTGTGTGTGTGTGTGTGTGTGTGTGTCTGTGTGTGTGTGTGTGTGTGCAAGTGTGTGTGTGTGTGTGTGTGTGTGTGTGAGTGCTTTTGTATCAGTGATTTTATTTAGCAGCTTTAGGCAGCAGACTCCTGAGTTAGCAACAAAAGTAAAATTAAACAGGTAAAATTTAAAATAGTAATAATAATAATATTACTAATTAGGGTATTTAAAAGCTGTAGTAAACAGCGCCTGTTTAATAGCACCTAAATCCCTTTCCGAGAGACGCTCCTGCCAGCTGTAAACACCAGTGCTGACATCCTGTCTAAATAGTCCTCTGGCGAATATAAACACCCTGATGACACAGAGTTACGCCGCTGCCATCTAATTAAATGCTGGGGGACCAGCGCGGCCGCCAGGGAGTATGGAGCCCGGGAGCAGGTGCCGCTCGGGGAACCAGGCTGCCAGGTGAGGCGGGGACCCACGCCATCTTCTTCACATCTGTTTGCCCTCCCCGTCTCTGCGGCGACCACACTGGGGGACCAGCCCAGAACCCGCTCCCTTTCGTAGCAACAGACTGACAATTAAAACTCTAAAACACGTCAATCCCTGAGGTGGCTTTATCTTGGTGGGGGGAAGTTTTGGGAGTTTACTTCCTTTTTTTTCCCGTGATAAAGGGGTTGGGGGCAAAGATGTACGGTTTGCAGAGTCCAACTTTGTAGTGCTAAAACCCTCCTGTAATCCAGAGGCATTAACCGTAGATCCCAAGCTGCCTTGTACCAAACAGCCCTCCTCTGAATTAGAAGCTGGGGGAAGTCTTTTGAATTCTGAAGACACAGCATCAGAGCTAAGGTTGTCAGCCCTAATGCTGCGTAAACAAAGTCAAACGTCGCTGCCATAGCAGCGTTTCATGTGTCTCCGTAATCTCTTCTGCTGATGTTTATCACTTAGCAAACACCTAATCATGTGACCTTGCTCCTGAAATACATCCTTTGGATGATTACATTCTTACAGAGAGCCCTAAGATTGCTTTGCCCGTCCCTAAGATGTCCACTGAACTGCGCAGACGGACTGATGTCAAGTTCTCCAAGGCGGTACAATCCCAGGAATTATGCCCGGGATGTGTTTACTGCTCCTAAAGGTAGTAATAGAAGGAATCGGCGATAGGATCAGGGTCGCGTCACGGTCTGCCGTTCCAGCCGGCGCACTTCACTCAACCCTGTGTGGTAAGGACCTCACTTGCGTTTGTGTCTAGTCGTTTGGTCATTCCGATCAAGTCCGATAACGTTGGGCGATGCGAGAGGGCCGTGCACTGGGGTGGAATTTCAGACTGTCAACAATCGTTTCAACAAATTAGCTTGAACTGAAATGTATCCACGTATAACTGATACGCAGTGCTTGCTGGATTTAAAGCTATTACGTATGACAAGCGGCACAGATGGTTAAAGGAAAAGGTTATTCTTTTTTGGAATGCCCAACCCACACTTCCCTGTTTCAGCAGGCAAAAACATCAGCATACCTTACCCATAGGCATCCTCTCCCAGGCCCACGGCAACATGATACAGTCATAGTGTGTGGGGGTGAAAGGGTTCCTTACAGTGTGCCAGCAGCTTCCCATCTGAACTCCTCTCACACACTGCCTCCATTACTCATGGCTACTAGAGGAGGTCTTAGCCTGGTGTTTGCCCATGTTTACCTGCCTGGGAGACACAATAGACCGTGGGCTAATGAGACAACGCTTTCCTGCACTCAAATCCCCTCGGTTCCACGCTGCTCTCCCGCTCTCCCTCCACCCCTGAGGCATTTCCCAGGGAGAGAAACGGCACTGTTTGTTTTCAATGAGGCTGATTGGCTGCCCCGCCGCCCGGGGCCAAAAGACGCACACTGGTGGTCCACCGCGGACAGGATGCCAGGGAGATACACGGCCGCAGAATGTTGGCGTGAGAGTGTGTGTGTGTATGTGTGTGTGTGTGTGTGTGTTTGTGTGTGTGTGTGTGTCTGTGTGTGTTTGAGGATGTGTGCGTGTGAGCGTGTGTGTGTGAGGAGGTGTGTTTATGGGGAGTGAGTGGGAGCGAATATAGGACTGAAAGGAAGGTGAAGGAGTACAGGAGAGAATGATAGAGATTATAGAGAAGGAGTACACAAGAGTGGATGAGAGAGCTTACAGGAAAATAAATGTGGTCTTATATAGACTGAGCGCACAAAACCCAACACTACACTGTGGTTTTTGCATGCTCAGCGCCACTGTTTACAGCTAAAAACGCATCAGAACATTATCGGGGCGTCTCAGAGGATGTTCTGGAAAACCCAATAGGTTTTAAAGAGAACCAAGCAAATGAACCAATGACTAAGATGTTTCAGAGCCTTTGTTAAGAGCAATGATGTTTACGGAAGAATAAGTAAATAATTATGTTCTCTCAAGAACTTCTTTTTTTTTGTTACTGGATCACAGACTGAATTCTTGAAAAAAAATTGCAGGGGGGAATGAACTTGCTAATAAGGTTTAGGCAAGAAGCCGAACGCAAAATGACTCAGCTAAGTAAGGTAAACACAACAGTGGGCTGGGAGGACCGAGCTCTTCGGAACTGCAGACACAATGTGATCCAGACACAGAGGAGAAACTCCCAGCTAATTCCCGACAGGGGTCTTAAGGACACCTCTTAGTGGGGCTGGGAGGGGCCTCGCTCCGGTCATAACTGACATTGTTTCTGTGTGAAAGGGAGAGGCAATAATTCCATCACAAAGGCGGGATGCTGTCAGCTGAGGGCCACTGGCGCCACACTACAAAGGGTGCGAAATGCGCCGTCTCTAAGCACTGCGGCAAATTCTTACGCGGCAGCATTAAGCAGGACGCAGTCTACAAATACGCTGTATGAAACAAATCCAGGCAAAACTCATCCAGTCATTCCATTTAGCAATTAAAAAATCAAATCCCTCAAATAAAAGGTGAAGGCGATGAAGTGAAATGAGTGCCTCCACCTGGCTCTGAGGGGCAGCAAACAGCTTCCCACTCCCACAGTGGCGAGTGCTGCCAGACCTCCCATAATCTGCCAGTGGACCGGTCCGGAGAGCCACAGGGGACGGGCTAAATAGAGTCGCAGGCTGTGGGTCTGGCTGTCCTGTAGGAAGCACAGTGCCCCCCCCTCTCTCCAGCACTGCTGAGTCCACAGAACTGGGGCATTACGGGGCCCCCACCCCATCAGCCTGCTCTCGCTTCCCCTCCCCACGCACCCACACACTGCTGGAAGCGTGGCTGACCTTCTCAAACACACCCAGGACTGGCCGGGTCCAGCCAGCAGAGTTCTGGAATAGCAGACTCGGTTGCTGGCGGTGTTGCGGATATTTCATGACCTATCTCCCACTATTTTCTCATTCGTTCTGGCAAAAACCGTAGGTTTTATTTCTTGAAGAGCACTACTACAGTTCTTTACACCACAAGGCACGGTGACAAAGAGACCGCGGAGGCTGAGAGAACAGCACAGGAGCATCCGAGATGGCCAAATTCTGAGACAAAACGCCGGTCGTGACCCTCTACATTCAGTGAAATGCCTTTCAAAGGGCACACGTACAGGTGTGGCGGGGTCACTTTCTGCCAGAGCTCAGTAGAACCCCAGGTAGCATCCAAGCGCCAGTCCACGATGCCGGGGTTTTGCCTTGACAAGGTCTGGAGCCAGTAGAAATGGCCCAGGCCAGCATGCTGCCACCATGAGGAGCCCATGGATTCTGGAGCAGAGAATAGAAATGGCCCAGGCCAGCATGCAGTCACCATGAGGAGCCCATGGATTCGGGAGCAGAGAATAGAAATGGCCCAGGCCAGCATGCAGTCACCATGAGGAGCCCATGGATTCTGGAGCCAGCAGAAATGACCCAGTCCAGCATGCTGCCACCATGAGTAGCCCATGGATTCTGGAGCCAAGAGTAGAAACCATTGACCCTCATTACGCCCTTGTTTCCCAACGCAGTAATACCCTGCGGCCTGGGTGTGTTTGCTTGGGTACATGTTACACTATGCATTTCAGAACACCCTTTACCTCCAACCGGAGGAAGAAACACAAGCAGCTGGATGCAGCATTTACATGGTCCACCTAGTGCTGGAATTTGCTTGCCTGAACGAGCCAGGAAAGGGCCTTGATCAGTCCATAAATTGGCATTAGCGTCTTAAATGTACAGACTCATCCATTTCAGAGTATAGTATTCAGAATTAATTCTTACATACCGCATTCCTCTTAAGTGACCCATCTGATTTGATTAAAATGAGCTTGTGAGCAAATTGAAATTAAAATTGAAATCTATCGACTGCTCTGACAGAGAAGTCGTGCTTGGAATATCAACACGGGGAGATTAAACAGACTTATTTTTCACGAAATTAAAACTGCAGGGGAAAAAAAATCTGCCCGACTGATTTGGGAGGCAGAGTAATCGGTAGGGGTCCCTTTTCTAACACAGCCTGGCTGAGCCTCGCTCTGGCCATACCTCTCAGCATCCATGAAGAAAATGGCTGCAAAACACCCTCCCGATGAATTTAGCACACTGATTTGCTTGGACAGGGATTTCGTACCAGCATGCTGGGAGGACGCGCCTTAGCCAAATGGGCTACACGGACCCTGGGGGCCCGCCCCGAGCTGAAAGAGCCCCCCTCGTCTCAAACTATCTGGATCACACCTGACCAGCACGGTGGAAAACGCTTCCCTCCAACGTCGGCACCACTTCCCGTGTGATCGCTGCATTATTCATCCGCCACTTTGCTGAGCAGACACTTTTTTTTATCCGGGGCGACTTAAAAAAGTATTTCTGCCTCTGCATCTCTAACATCCGGTTAACCTATTTAAGAGTTAGGGGGGGCAGAGTTCACTCAAAGATGTGCTTTCAGTGTTACTGCCCAGACTTAACTCAAAGATGTGCTTTCAGTGTTACTGCCCAGACTTAACTCAAAGATGTGTTACAGTGTTACTGCCTAGACTTCACTCAAAGATGTGTTACAGTGTTACTGCCTAAACTTCACTCAAAGATGTGCTACAGTGTTACTGCCTAGACTTCACTCAAAGATGTGCTACAGTGTTACTGCCCAGACTTCACTCAAAGATGTGCTACAGTGTTACTGCCCAGACTTCACTCTAAGATGTGTTACAGTGTTACTGTCCAGAGCTCACTAAAAGATGTGTTACAGTGTTACTGCCCAGACTTCACTCTAAGATGTGTTACAGTGTTACTGCCCAGAGCTCACTAAAAGATGTGCAACAGTGTTACCCAGAGTTACAAAAGCCCTTGGTGTTGGGTATCCGTAGTCAGTGTGAAAAGGGAAATAAATCGCAGTGGCGTTGGATCGCGAGATTGCCCATAGTCAAAACCGGATGGAGAAATAAAGACACATCAAAGTGGTCGAATCCCTGTGAGCTGACATCAGCAGTAGTCTGGGTTTGGTTTTGCCCATGGACACACTTTTTGTGATTGAAACTTGTGAGCTCATACGATTACAGATAAACCAAAAAGCAATGCACTTGGGTGTTTTTTTCCCAGTCCCAGTTTTCCCGTGATCTGGGTCCAAGAAGGACAAGTTAGGGAGCCTCACCCAGCTCTGACTCACCCAGCCCCAGCCATTAACCCCCAAACTGCTGACACTGAGAAGAGCGCATCGCATCGGTCATGGCTGCAGCTGTAATATCTCTGTTAGCCGCTCACCACAACATGCTGGGACTCCGTTCCAACAGGGGGACGTGAAGCGCCAACACAGATGGAGGCCAGCTCGGGGTTCGGCGCAGTTCCGACAAAAGGGGAGGGAGCATTTTGTTAGGCTTACGTTTGCGGCGCCTCCGCCAGCAGTCGAACCCACAGCCTGCCTGTAACTAGGCAACCATGCGGTAGGTGGGAAGGGACACATTCTTTTTCACTTGAACTTTCCGGTGACTTAGGACCGGAATGGGGCTTCGCTCGCGAAGGTCGCCGGGCGCTGCTCTTTCAGACAGAATAATCTCCCGGTGCCACTCCAGACAACAACAAACCATTTAAACATTTAGCAAAAACAAAACAAAACAAACAATAAACGATTTTCCGATGCGGTGACTTCTCCCATTTCAAATGAATGCCCCTCTAATCCAGAGATGATACCCTTTCTACATTTCTATGGATCGCTGCAACACAGCTTGCATTTTATTGCATTATTGTTCTAGGAAAAGAGCTGATATTTGTCCAGTGAGCAGACGTTTGCTGAGCCCGGGTTATTACATGCTGAACCGGGGGTTCTGCGAGGAGGAGAAACATTTGCAGCCTGCTGAATTTAGCTTCAGTAAGAAGGCATTTCTTACTCCTCTCCTGTGGCTTGCCTCGCAGTAACATTAGCCGTTAAACCGTTAAATTCTCTCATGTTTTTTTTTTTTTTCTTTTTAAATCCAGTTAATTAGCTGGAGAAGATAGATATATTGTGGCTGGGTTTAATTGCGAGATTCTTTTGGAACTGTTCCTCTGTCATCGAGTCCTCAGCGGAAAAGATTATTTTCTGCTCCCCAACGGATCGGAGGCTCGCGGAACTTTCGCTGAACAGGATCAACTGTCATCCACAGTAATTATTCCTGTTTAAAATGAGACTTCAGTCTGAGGGAATCATTAACTCTGACCTTATCAATGACTTTATGAAAAGAAACATTAAATTAATCTCATCGTCCCCCCTTTCCCTCATTTTGACAATTCATTCCATTTTATTTAGCATTTTTATTTAGGCTGCTTCTACTTACTTTGAAGCACATTAGCTCTGGGTAAAGGAACCTACACCAAGCCCTGGGAGAAATGTGCCCCTCCCAGGTTCGTGATTACAGGCCTGTCTGTAATGAGGTCACAGACCTTATACACTATAGAGCAGGGGGAAAAGGGCGGTAGTATAACGTCAACGACAACGACAAAACAACAATAGTAATAATAGTCCTGATAATGATGATGATTTTTGTTTAGTTTTGTTATACGAGTACATTTTACTGGTCGACAGTTCTCTCCACTCTCCGTTCCACAACTCAGTATTGTTGCCTACACGACCATGAGGTGGGACGAGAGACGTCGATATGATGTCCAGCAATCCATGCAGGTGAACATGAATAATTCGGAACGTTCATTTGTCTATTAGACATTCGCTGTTCAGTAGAACCAGCGCCAAACTGCACGGCATAAATAAATGAATGGAACCTATGCCTCTGTGTCGTATCACCAGGCTTCTGGGGTAACGAGCTCAGAGAGCTGTTCCTGTTTCCTGTCCAGGGTCTGCTCCCCGAACACTGTTTCCCTTCAATGGCCTTCGCCCCGTAAGGGAGATAATGAGTAAGAGGCTGGAAGCACGGAAGCTGATTTGGAGCTTGTCACCGACACGGGGAGAAGGTAACACAATCTCGGGACCTTGGACCTTCAGGTGTCCCCACTCCTGTCACCCCCCCCAGTCCAACCTCCCCGTCCTAATGACTGGGGGACAGAGGCTGCCTATATGCCAGCGCTGGGCGAGACGGGAAATACATGGTTATAATTGTGTTATTAGCGTTAGCGGCTGCCCGGCCCCGTGGTGATGAATGACTTTCCGCTAATTGGACGGCGCCGCGGTGCTTCAGCTCTGACACATACACAAGCCGGGGGAAAACTGAAATTTGCAATTAAACAATCCAAAATGGCAGGAATAACATTTATTTGCAGAGCGCGAGCGAGCCGATTGCGGCAGAAGGGCTCAGAATCGAACGATTTGGAGCGGATTAGGAGCGGAATGGCACACACCTCCATAAAACTGTGGTGAGGCAATGACTAAAACCATAGAAGACATGCTACGTAGCCCACTATTCTACTCTTCTGTTTCCACTCAGGGCATAACCATTGCTCAAGGGAACAATTAAACTACAACCACAGTGTCTTGGTTCCTGGAACTTGAATATGGTTGACCTTCTGACCAGTTCCATTAACCAACTCATTATGGCCTCCTGAAACATATTACCACACCTTTCCTCTTACGGCTGAAACATATTACCATACCCTTTCTCCCTTGGCTGAAATATATCACCACACCTTTACTCCTATGGCGTGATGTTACGAGAGTCCACACGCAACATGGGAGCGAACACGCAAGGGAACCTGCAGGTTCCAGACCCCATGCATCTTATGGTCAGCCAGAGTTCAATTTCACAGAACCAGAAATAAGGCCTAGCTGTTGATACTGAGCAGGGTGCACACAGAGCCTCCCTTCCCCTACACGGTCACGCTCAGCATGGCTGGCCGGACACCCAAATGGGGCAGGGGGCGGGCCGTCAGTGTGCTACATTTTAAACGTTGTAACTTTTCACTTGTTTTCTCTCGTTAGAGATCCTCAAATTCCCCCCATTCTCCTCTGGCCATCCCTAAATTCAGTGTGGACAAAAAGGTTGACGCAGAACTGCAGGGAAATCGCGTGATTGGATTTGAAGACGGTCGCCGCACACTGCCCTTTTGAGACCTAGCTCAGTTGCTTTGGGGGCGTGTGCAACCCCATATGCCTTTAAGGGGCTTTTTCCACACTCAGAGTTCCACACTCCTCTCCTCCACAATACAATCCAAGCTTTTCTTTATTATTTGTTTATTACTATGGAAGGCCCCGAGACTTTTCTAGGTTTGAAACTATTTTTCACAATATATAATATATTATGCACCCAGAAAGTCTTTGAAGGGGGGGATTAATATTTAAAAAAAATATATTGACAATGGATGAGTTTTGAGTCCATTCAATAGGATCAGAGGAGTAATCCACTGTAATACTGGTAAGAACAAAATGAAATCAACAAGAAAACACAAAAAAACAGCAGGAAAAAATGTAATTTCTCACCCAAACCATCTGGTCCGGAGGAGGATTATCTATGGGCCTTTTTTGATAACTATTAAAGCTCTACCCGCACACAGATGGCATTAAAATGCTCTTTTGAAAAAACGAGGTTGAATTGAAGTCCAGGGAATCTTTAGCAAGGTGACGAGGGTAGGAAAAGCAGATTGGACCTTCTGCCTGATGCCCTCCAACCCACCACGAAGCTCTAGGTTTTATCGTGATTTATGCCTCACATGGAGCGACTTAGCTCCCGCGACACGAGGAGGTGAAGGTCTAGTCTGCCACACCGCTGACTTTCGAGGGCGAAACCTTGGGACAAGATTTTCCGATTGGTTGGCGGATTAGCGCTCCCACAACTTCTTTTTTATCAGCCCTCTGTCTGCTCCACGCAAGCACGAACACTCCCCACGTCTGCACCCTTGTCGTCTCAAACACCGCCAGCGGCCAAATCCTGCACGTGCCCTTTGTTCTCCCGGCACGCCCACTACAACATGAGTAGGCTACGGTGGCAGAAATCAATTCAAATACACACAGAGTGTTTTCCGATTTCCAATAATGTTTCAGCGGCCAATTCTGTTGTTTATTAGTCAGCGCACCAGCCGTTATCACCTCGCCTAAAGAGAGGGAAGAAAAACAACGTTGTAATAGATCCACCATATGCAGCTGGCGTCTGTATGGCCGAGTATGGGCCACCCTGTTTGTAAATACTGCATGCAATTTTCCTGAGAAGGGGAAAATAAAGCATTTGTAAAGAGAGACAGCAGGCAGGCTCAGACAGGTGAGCAAACACTGGTGCAGACACCGCAGAGTTACATATAGGAGTCCCACCCAGCGAAGAACGGAGCATGCCAGTGGCCTGTCTTCGGGAAGGGAAAGGTTGACCAGGTGGCCGACTATCCCTGTAACGTTGCACAATCCCACCGGCAGTGGTTTAAAGTAAGCGCACTTATGGACAGAGCTGCCAAAACACATAGTTACACAGGCTTATGCACACATAGTTACACAGGTTTATGCATGCATAGTTACACAGGTTTATGCATGCATAGTTACACAGGTTTATGCCACAGACAACTGCATCCCTTAATTTTTTTGTCGATGTTTCGGAGACACCAGAATTGCTGTTAGCTGTTTATTTGTACACAAAAAAAAACTCCTATTCTTCATTGTCTGTCACAGAACGGCAAAGCCAACATAGCTTAATTACATAATACCCCAGAAGATTATCGCTTGGGTATGAATTGTGATCCGGCGGAAAGATCCTCATCGGAAAGCTGTTACCTAACATGCTCTCCGGTGTGTGACAACAAAGGGCCAGAGAGGTCCAAAAGCCCTGTTCGCCTCTTCCAGCCGGGCCAAAACAAACCAGTAGAGCCCAATATCGGGAGAGAAAACCCATCGCGAAGTCACAATGAACCCCCCCCCGCTCGCTCCCCACAAGCACCCTCCCTTTCCCATCACTGATGTCTTTCATTTTTTATGCACCCGTTCTGTATTAGATTTGCTCGCATATGGTTTTTATTTCTGTAGAAATTCAATTCCAATTTGGATTGGTCCGTGTTTCCTAGGAGAAGAGGATGAGGGGGGTGGAGATTTACTGGTATTGTGAGTGGATTTGCAGCCCAATCATCCGGATTAGGGCACTCTGTTTTGTCACTTCATCTCTGCTCCAGATACAAGCGGGCCGCCTTTGTTAGTGTGTCATTCCCTTGGCTAGATCGGGGAGATCGAGCCCCAAAGACTGATATGCAAGCGCAGCTGTGAAACAATGAGCTGAGCACACTTACAATGCAGCAGAGTGGAGTCAGAGAAACCACGGGATGCACTGCTATCAAACAATGCAGGGGGACAGAGGAACGGGGCTGTGTGCTCTGTTCACATCTGTGAATTCATCCAACAAACAAAAAATTCTCGCATGTCGGACAGATTACAGGGGAGTGAATAGATAAATACTCACACACGGACACACACACACATACAAACACACGGACACACACACACACACACACACAAACACACGGACACTCACACACACAGACACACACACACACACACACACACACACTCACACACACACTGCAATGCTCTGAAAATATAATTTTAGAAATGTATATTTCTTTAAATTATAACGTCAATAAAAAATAAAAAAAACACCTTGACTCGATGTTAATTAGCCCCATTGTGAGTGGATTTCAGGTGAGGCTTTGTGTTGTCTAAAACCTTCCCAGCACCCCCCACCCCAATCCCAACCCTCACCCCCAAGGGTCCTCAGGGAGACGAACAAAAGTGGGAGGTTGTGTGAAAACAAATCCTAAAACAGGTGTGTCTCCAAGTGTTAGTACCTTTGTCTAATCCTTAGCTCCTAACCGGAGAGAGGGAACCGGGGGATAAGGATCTTGTAGTGTGGTGTTACTCAGTAGTGGCCGTGGAATGCTTTTTGACTCTTCTGCATGTCCTGCTGTTTTATCTGGAAAAAACTGTTTTCTTTCTGAAGAGCCCTGCTTGCTTCATGACAGCGTTCTCTTTGCTTTGTTAGATCACCACTGCCTCAGCTCCAGAGAAGCCTAAAGGGCAACCTGCGGTGTGAGAAGCCAATAGAGACAATCACGGTGTTTGTTGGATTTGTCTCGGTCGTCTGCAGGTCCCATGCCAACGCGCAACTCGCACTGACGAGAGTTGCCACGGTTTAAAGCAGTTAAAAGCATTTTCTTAACACTTTTCAATTACACTTGTTCTTTGGATGTCTCCGAATTCCCTACCGGGAGGAAAGGTTTCCCAGCTGGACTGCTTGCGGGTCTGCGTGATCCCTGTGAAAATTGATCACCGCAGGGGAGGCTCAGATCCCGAGCGATGCGAGCCCATGTACGCCAGTGTCTGTATGAGTGCGTGTGCGCGGCGCGTATCTGTACATGCACTTGGCGTGTGGATGCGTGCGTCTGTGTGAGTGGGTGGGTGGCGTTGCGTGTGTGGTCCTTTGTGTCTGTGGCGTGTGGGTGTGTGTGGCATGTGTGGGGTTATGTCTGTGGCATATGTGTGTGTGTGTGTGTGTGTGTGTGGCACCTATATATGTATAGCGGTGTTGGTGGATATGTGTGGCATGCGTGGGTGTACGGCTTATAAATCTGTGTGTGTTTGTGCATGGGGAGGGGGTTGTGGCAAAACGGCGGGCGCTGATGAACAGTGCACAGACTGCTCTTCTCAAATGAATCCAACCTCGGGCAAAAGAGGAGGGTAAAGACAAGTTAAACCAGGTGGAATATGCCTGCCTACCACTAGGGAGTGGGAGACAATGGTGCATGTGATGCATCCCGCCCAGCGCACAGCACAGCCTAAATGGGTCAGCAATGCTCCAGTAAGCCCCACTGTCGCCCTCACGACAGTGCCTGGAAAGGAGAAAATTTCACCAGTGGCGCAGAAAGAAAAAAAAAAGAGTACCTCAGAATAACAGCACAATAAACAAATATTAGTTATTAAGCAATGGCTGATGGCTGATTAGCCAGAGTATTAGTGTATTAGGGGTAAATTACTCTCTGTAAATCCTGGAACATATTAAACCTTTATTCATTCTCATGCAAATCTAGTTTCTATTTATGGTGGGTTTTTTTTTTTTTTTTTTGTTCTTTGATTTTCTTTCTTCCTGGCTGTTGATATTGTATGCAGTTGAATAGAAATCCCAAGTATAACAAAACTTTAACTCTTAAAGAACTATCTAAATTAGAAGTATAAATTTAACGCATGAATTACTGCTGCTGACCAATATATACGATCTCGCATAAAGATTTTGTCCTTGCAAAAAAACCATAAACTTTTTTTTTTATCTCATTGGTATTCCGTGGACAACGGGACCCACTTCTCCGACTGAGCGCCGAGACATCGTTTTCAGCCTCCTTTTGCTTAACCGTGCGGTAGCTGTGCGGCGGGGTTTTTAATTAGTGAATCTCGTCACAAAGGTTCCGGTTCTAGACAGAAGCGCTCGGCGGTTGGAATGCGGATCACAAGCTCTGCGCGTTCCGGCTTTTCCTGTCCCACGGAGGGTCTCGGCCTGGTGAAGGCGAGCTGGATTTACGCTTTAAAGATTTAACATTTACGCTTTCGCGGGAGAGCGAGAGAGAAAAAAAAGCGCTACCCACGATAAACGCGTTAGGTTTTCATTTCGTCCCTCTATTTTCCTTGAAATCGAAACATTAGCTGGTATCCTTGAAGGGAGAGATGAACAGCTAATCCTCGCCCAGCGAAAACAGCTTTCATCTATTTTTATAAAGGGAAAGAAAGAGACAGAAAAAAAAAAAAAAAACGATGTAGCAGTAGTACTGATGCTTTGAATATATGGTGCATTTCCTTATTCACCCCCGCCCCCATGCTGCTGACAGTGGGGCAATACATCTTAATATAAGGACACATTTATGCTGCTGCTCTACCAGTGGGAAATTGAATAAAAACCCCGGCAAAGTGAACCTGAGAGGAGCTGTCACATGTGGGACATGTGCGTGTCTGAGACTATGCGTGTGTGACTCTGTGAGTGAGTGTGTGTGTGTGTGTGTGTGTGTGTGTGTGTGTATGTGTGTGACGCTGTGAGTGAATGCATGTGTGTACCTGGTGAGTTGAGGAGGGTGAGTGTGTGTGTGTGTGTGTGTGTGGGGGGGGGGGTAAATAAAGTGGCTTCCCATGTAACTCCTCAGGTCATCCAGCACCCGCTCTGAACAGAGGCTAAGGCTGTGAGCGATCCTGTGTCAGGGTCAGCAGCGTTCAGTCCTGCTGAGACTTTGGATGTTCTATTTCTGTGGACACATGGACACAAAAGAGGGCCGTCTGGCTGTAGGGCACAGGGACGCCCCATGTCAAAGCTACCACACCAAAATGACATAAATAACAGTTCTGGCCTGAGGTATAAAGCTAACCAGGCTGTGCACGATTAGCCAGAGAGAGGAACAAGAAGGGGGGGGGGGGGGGGGGGGGGGGCGGGGGGGGGGGGGGGGGGGGGGGGGGGGGGGGGGGGGGGGGGGGGGGGTG
>JAOYSI010070026.1:0-22318 GCA_025775065.1 Hiodon alosoides
ACACATACACATACACATACACATACACATACACATACACATACACATACACATACACATACACATACACATACACACACACACACACACACACACACACACCAAGTCTTGGCTGAGTGGCCTGAACCCCAACGGCAATGGACGAGCGCAGGTGTATCTCCCACCGCTGTCTTTCGCATTTAACACTCTGCAGGCCGCTTAACACTCTGCAGGCCCACTACAGGACATTTAACGCCGACCGAGGGTACATCAGCACTACTAGCCTGTAGGTGCCTAAGAAGCTGACACAGTTATCCGAGAACAACCGGTGCCAACTTAAGCCAAATCTGAGCCAGTTGTGTGCCTCACGCTGAAGACTTAAGTCTCGCAGTCACAGACGTAAGTTGTTATGCAAGTTGTGCTACAATCTCTCATAGTCGTTACGCGTGTTACGTGTCAATCCTCGATTGGCTTCAAACCTGCGCTTACTTTGAGTGTCCTGGTAACTCCCCCCCTCGAAACTATGACAGACTATCACTACGGGGTTTCATTCGATCTGCGGGCAAGATGCTGCTTGAAACCATACGTTAAGCTTCAGCATGGGGGTATTGGTTCAATTTTCCACATCTGTTCTCAGGTTACGCGTCTAAATCATCCCAGACAGTCTCAGCCACCCCTTGTGGAGCAATCGATCTGAACAATCAAATAATTGGCTCAAGCAAAGGCACCAGATGGCCGTTTACGTTAGGGTTAATAAAAACACCGGCCGTTACACAAAGGTGCAGGAGCGGATCTGTAATCCAGGCTTTCGGTTCTGAACGTGCGTGAATACGACGGGACACCACGGAACCTGACATACGAGCTCCGCGTGTCGAATACTTCAGGGAGTTAATAGCCTGCCGGCTACCATGACTTTGATAAGCGGCCTTAATTACGATGTATTGACATTCACATTCACACTGACTCCACCTCACTTTCTATGACACTCTCATTAATTTCTCATGAGACCAGACGGCACTACCATTTGTCACGCAATTCATTAACCTGGAAAAAAAATAATCTTTTGAAATGCTTTGCTGGAGACAAAACGACAATACAAGAAACAAAGGACATGAGAAGTACCTCAATGTATCCTCCCCTTCAAAATCCACACTCAACATTTCCAGGACAGCGCCATCAATATTCATAATTGCAATGAAACACAATTAGCTTTGGGATTAATTAGAATTACACTGACAGACCTGTGGATAGACTTCTGCCAGGCTGATATTTCCTTCACATCTTCAACAATTAGCTTGATCCTGACAAGCTTACACAGCTCTGGTGAAAATAATTAACACAAGAGAGTTTGCAGACCATTTACTGTGCATTCATAGCAGACCCACGGCTAAATAAAAACAGAAGCCTGGAAAAATCTGAGGACTGACACTACTTGGCAAGCTTTGGTTCAAAACAGCAGAAAATTCAAAACATGTGGGGAACATTTGACTGCGTCTAAGAGCAACAAAGATGACAAAAAACCTTAACAGTTTGTCAAGATACCACTGATAACAGTGCAAACGTTAAACAGAGCAGAGGTGCTTCGATAAAATCTGTAGGTTCCTTACTGTAAGAGTCGAAAAAGCCTCTCCTGGCCTAACCTATGCGCGTTGCCATGGCAACAGCAAGAAGAGCTTTGTTATCCGTCCAGATTAAGCTGGAGGAGACCTCCTGAAAAACACGCTGTCATCACAACACAAAATACTTCGCGTCCGCACAAAAGGCACGTTCTTGAGAACGGGAAGCGCGTTCACTCATAGCAAACCGCCATCCATTCCAGTGGCCTCGGTCCTCTGTCGCACCCTGACGTTTGGTTTTAAAAAAGTCAAAGTCGGAGCTCTGGTTTCGGAGCGACGTAGATATCCGCGGTAACACCAAACAGGTCGCCGCGTCTGAAGTGCTCTCATCTCTTCATCTACGGCAATTATTTAAAAGAGGAAAAGAGCTCAGTTGGGGATTAGTGCTCCCTCATTATTATGAAGTCAGTGAAAGGTCAAGGGAAGAGCTTTCAACAATAACATATGGCTGTAATGCTCTAGAAAGAGGAACGTTACATTTTAATGACCGCCATTTGCACTGGTACTGGTAACACAAGCAGAATGCAAAAATAATTGATTGAAGTCTTTTGCATAAATGCCATAGTGTCATTGTAGATGGTCCAGTGAAGTGAGGGATGGGTCAAGAGCTTCCTGTGTACCAGCACCCGCCCGTCCCCGCCCATGCCACTGCTACCCCAGGGCTTAGGACAGGGGTATCATTCAGCATGGAAAGGCCCTCCATCACCCTCCGCTTGGGCAAAACCGCCAAAACCCCAAATACCGTCTCAACGTTCGATCTGACTTCAAACCAGCCCAATAATTCAGCCGCTCCGTTTGCGATTTCATCCCGCGGCACAACTCAGGCTTGATGGGCGACTGTCAGTGTAGCGTCGTTACAGGGTAAATCATCACAACCAATGACTTCCCCCGAAAGCGACGTATCCAGTGGTTTCAACAATTATTTTGTCCTCCCGACTGCACAAAGTTCATGTAGGAACGGCAATCTGCGTATCGTACGTTTGGGCCTAATCTTTCCGAAGCGATGTGATTTTGGATTGATTTAATTCCACACTTGGTTTTGCATGACCACAGCCAAGCAAATTTATGTTGCTCTCAGCAAGTTATTACATGACTGGGGGTGGGGGCAAATGTATCCACCATGTATAGCACCTCTATGTGTTTAACATCTTTTTAATGGCTATCAGAAGCCATAGCCTTTACTTTTAACAAGAAAAGCCAGAAGGTGAGCCAATTAACGGTGTTTAAAAAATAAAAAAAAATAAAAGAAACAAGCACTGTCGATATTACAAACAGGACTGGAAATGTCTTTTTCCCAAAGCGTCCAGGCTTTCTATCTAATCTCTGAAGCCCAACGAATTAACAGTTCCTCTAGTATTTCTCTCGTTTTGCCTCCCCTCTTTTTTATCCCGCACTGTGTGAGTGTTGGACGGGGTCCCAGCCTGACACCATCTGGCCAGGCCGGGCCCCGGGGAGAGGCCCAGAGAACGTGGCGACAATGGAGCAGCACAGCCCAACAAAGGGCCGTGCTCTAAATCTTTTTAATGGCTTTGACAAGAGGCCGGGAACGCGGGGAGAGCACCGTGCCTGCACCCCAGCCTCCTACCCCGCCGCGGATCTGCAGAGAGAGCTGGCGACAGGAACAAAAGCACAGGGTGGAGCGCGGCGGGCGGAGAGGGAGGAGAGGTGAGGACGGGGGAACAAAAAAAAAAAAGGGGGAACGTGTGCATCTGTGTGCATGCGTTGCCCTGCAGGATGTTCAGCCAGACAAGAACGCGCGCGGCTAGAACCCACCGGAAGCCCTTCTCCGGCTGCTGCCAAAAAAAGCCTGACGTTAAGACCTCTTAAAAGTCTGTCTGGGAGGTCCAGTCCCGTAAAGGCCGTGCGCAGTCACGGCGGCTTCTCCTCATTCCGCGAACGCGGGCCAGGCGGAAACGCCGCGACAATCATCCGTAGTGTCATTTCGCTGCTGTGGTTCTCTTGCACAGGAGCTTCAACTCCGCCTCCTTCAGAACACCTTCCTCTGAAACAACCAATAGGATGTGAACCAGCTGCGTATCCACGGCGCGTGCCTCTGAGAACGGGCCATTAACCCAGGCCTAAAGTCTTACACAGTGTCGACCAGGGCCGTGACCCAGCTTCCCTCTTAAACACGCTCAGATGTTTTCATTTCAACTTAGCACTTAGTTGTTTTCATAACTCAAACTAAAATTTTATTTAATGCATTTTTCCCCCCCAAATAAACAAATAAATATAAAAATGTGTAAACGTGAAAACTATTTGCAAACGTGAACATTTTTACTATTTCACCTCTGGTGAAAATCCTAGCAAGCACAAAAGGGAAGGCCTTCCAAGTGGCTCCGGGTTCGAATCCAGCTCATGTCAATGGCCGACCGTGCCCGGGAGAGCAAACCACAGGAGCAGAATTGGCATAGCGCCGCCTGGGCTGGGGTTGAAAGCCCCACTTAAAGCATGATGGTGGAAACACAGTTATTAATATCGAGAGGTGCTGCTATCATCATTGAAGATCCCACCTCAAAGCAAGGGCTGGGTATTCATATGAAATCGGAATACAAAACCTAGGTTATGCTTTAAATAAATAAGAATGACAAAAAGGTAAAAAGGAAATGGTTAAAAACTTTTATTTTGACAAGGTGAAAGTCTATTTTGGGAATATGAAACCAAAGCCTATCATCAGTGTCTACAAGCCCTCACTGTGCACTTGCCAAACTGTTGTGACATTGTGCCGAGAAAATAATAGTCATCATATTGTCACCGAATCACCTGTGGGCTTTAAAGAATTTGCAGAATCACAGCACTGCCTAGCAGAGTGATATGTTATAATTGGACTTCCCTAAAACATACTAATGAGCAGAACACATAGAAAACAGGTTTCTAACAATAAGCCCACATCCCCAGGTCAGCACACTCCACAAAAACAAGTAAGCTCTGGCAAAAGCAAACATAAGCCTCTGGTTTGTGAAAAAAAGCAAAGCAAGGTATCACTAGGCAACCTGCAACTGTAGCCGTGAAGAGATTAAGTGTGAAGAACTGGCTTCATTTTCACCCGGGGTGAGTGGCAACAGAAAAAAAAAAAGGGAACGTGACAAAGATACAAATCTTGGCCTGTCCCTCTCACACCTGCCCTGTGGCGACCTGCTACAGAACCCACCCCACGTACACGCAGAATACAATATTGCCGTTTGTACAAACGGACGGCTGACTGATGACTAGGGATGAGGCCGTCTACTGAAATCACAACCCGATCCCATGCTGAACGGCAGTTCGTTTAATTCCCACCTCTGATGTTGTGTCAATTTGCACCCTGTGCTTTTGAATCTATGCAATATAACAGATTTTGTCTTTAAGGAAACAAGATGATGATTAAATATTTTTTATAAGCACGTTAGCATTCTCAGACAGAATGTCACCACTGGGTTGCAGGTCACCTTATAGTAAACACGCTTGCGAGAGCAGTTGAGCTGGGATAAAAAATAAAAAATAAAAAGCTTAAAAACTTTCTGTACTTTCTGTAAACCCCAGCAGACGGTTAGCAGAGGTTCAGTGCCTGCCAAATCAATATGGCACCAATTGGCTGAATGCTGGCCCTATTGCAAATGATTGAAAGCATAGATAAGCATAATTTTGATAGATAGATAGCTTAATATCTCAGAACACGACTCACGGCTCAGGAAGACGAACAGGAGAAGCAGAAACTTTGTGACTGGATGAGTCTGAGTCACAACGTTACGGTTGAGTGCGACGTGCGTGGTGCGTGCCCACTGCCGGTTTAGCGTTACAGTTGCAGTGCAACACGCGTGGTGCGTGCCCACTGCCGGGGGCAGCGTTACGGTTGTCTTCCAAGCCAAGGCCAGAAAATTACCATAGTCGTCACCGTCGCAACACCCCGCCCCGCCAGGTCTTTTGGCAGAAATAAAAGCACGGGCTTTGTTACCAGTAATGCCCTGGCAAAACGTCTTAAAACCGGTAACAGGGACAAAGAGAAACTCAACCGGTGCCCAGGTCACCTTCGTCTGACAATCTAAACCCAAGCCTGGGCTCAGGCCACATGGGAGGCAGCCTAATTAAATCAGAGAGATTTTAGGGCCTAATCACATTAGACAAATATTCAGCTTCTGAGTACAGTGTGTTCTATTTAGGTGCATGTGTCAGTGGAAAATCTCCAAATATACCCAGCTACAAATCAACACAAAAGCATGTGTTCTCTGTGTGATGATCTTATTTTGAATAAAAATCTGCATGGGTGGCTTGAAAATGTGTCCAAGAGAGGCCTGTTTAAAACCGTAAATCAATCCGAAATAGACACACTTCACAGACACAAAACGTATGAAAATTTAAAAATGTTGGCTATATATGGACACAAAGTCAGTGTCTAATGCTGATAAAGAATTAACCCACATAGAACAGGAGATGAGTGCCTTTCCCTACGTTTATTTCATACCACACAGAAACAGCAAGCAAAATCGTGATCTCCTAGTGCTCAGTTTAAGGACATCAAGTGATTTTTCCTTTAGGTACAAGGTTGCTCCCGACGTTGAGCGTGAAAGGGAAGTGTTCTTGGTGTACTTCCCAAGATGGACGTGAGAAACAGAAGTGTGAGTCCTTCCCAGTGAAAAAGGTTCCTAGTGCACTTTGAAGTGAGCACGCTATGAAAAGGTGGTGAGAAATCCATCTATGACCCAATGGAATCACAGATACACCTCAGTGTAGCGTAAAGAATCTAGCCCATCTAAAGTGAAACTGGTTACTAACCTTCCAGTTCAGTGCGGAAAGCTCATCATTTCAAGAGCATCAGAAGAGTCTTGTTTCCACAAATCTGCCATTCTCCAGAGTCTCTACGCCTTCAGGCCCCAGAGTCTCTACGCCTTCAGCCCCCAGAAAGTTACATCAAGCCGTAAGTCTTCAGAACAACTACACACTTTAAGCCCCCTGCCGTTTTCCCTCCCCTTCATTCATACAGAATTCCTTCCACGCCGAAGCCGGCGGCGTAAGGTTTCGGTGGGGACTTTCAATTACTCCATTTTCTTTTTGCCGTCATGCCGTCCGGAGTGGAGATTCCATCCATCTTTCGCTGCGCTGTTTAATTACAGGTGGAGGAGGACAAAGAGGCACCTCAGTAATTAACTGCGGCGCACAACAAGGCCAGCCTGCCCGGGGGGGACCATCGAGCGGGTTCATCCTCAACATCAAGGGAGATGTTACTAATGAAAAGACAGCAGGAAATCAGAGATGGAGCCATGGGAATTACTGGGGTGGCTGGGCTGGTCCAGAAAAGGAGGTATGCCCTTTCAGCTTTTCATATTAAGACAAATGCCTGTAATAAAAGGACAGATAGTTCAACGGCCTCTGTGTAGGTTAAAGTACATTACTGACAGGAGATAAGGCGCTAATGCGCTTCCCTTCTCCCGCTCGTGTAATCAAATCTCTACAAGTTCAGTTTAACGGGGGGGGGGGGGTATAGAGCAAAAGCAGAGCTGTTGCATTTGTCCATTGACAGTACAATGCTTCTCTCTCAGTACTTCAGAAGTCATCAGTACAGTCTGTCACACAGACACAGACACATGCAAAAATATTTTCAACCGGTACACAAATGTCAGCACACCATAACTGGAAGTTGATTATGTAATTCCAAGACACAAACAGGATTCTGACAAGTAAGAAGTCACCATAATATGATTTAATACAGATTTTTATTTTGCATTAAACACAGAATGCTTTCCAATCTTGGCAGTGGTCCACACGGCAAGCCATTGAGATAAGTATAGGTCACACACCCAAGTATGAAAGCATGACAGAATAGAGAAGGGGCAGGAGAGCTTAGTGGTGCCTTACATATATACATATACAGCACACTACTCAGTCTGGCTTAATCCCCTTTTGAATAGATCATTGGTGCCACATGTTATGTATATCAAACGTCTTGGCAGCAAGGCAGCAGGCCACCTCATTGTTCTGAGGCTGCCTTGGTTAGGCCATGCGAGTGACGCTGAAAGATCTCTTCAGGGCAGCCGGTGCATTATAAATCCTGTGTAGGTACTCAAGCAGTTCCTCCTTGACAAAACACATTTCCCACAATGCCACCCACCATAACCCCCCCCTACTCCGTGGCGCACAGGGAGAAGGTTGCACAGGAGGATGAGGCAATTGACAGCGCCCCTCCGGAGGATACAGGAATGTCAACATGCCAGCTTTCTCTCCCCCTCTCTCTCTCTCTTTTTGTTTTGTTTGATTTCGCGGGAGTGAAGACCGTATTCAGCTCTCATACGGTATTCATTACGGGAATAAAATATGTGCATTCCGATGAGCCCTTGGAGAAGCCTGCTTGCAATTACTCCGAAGTACATAAAAAAAAAAAACAGTCTGAGACTATCTGCTGGCTTGGAGCGCAAATGCAGAGGTGAACGATGAGGCCAGGGCGCGGCGGATGCACTTTACTGGTCCCCTGTAGGTACAGCAGACGAGGCGAAGGCAATATGGGGAAGCAGACAGTAACGTAACCCCCCGGAAGAAACGACACCGCCATTCAGATGGGCCGGATCTGCTGCCACCTCGGGACTCGGGATCAGGGTTTGGGTTCTCTCCAGCGTTTAGCAGTTTGGCCTCGTCTCCGCCCCCATAAAGGCTCGCCGTGGCCCGTGGCGTTTCAAAAAAAAAATTAAAGAAGAAACCTGTTTTAGGCTGGTTTCTAGATGGACCACCTATCTAGCTGGCTGCTAAATGCGTTTTCCGTTCCTTCTTTCGGGTGGGCTGTTAAATGCACTAATGAGCCACAGCTCCGTCACTGCATAGGGAAGATGACGAACACTCAGGCTGCTTCCAAAGAAAACAAGTCACCGAAAGCCAGTCAAATGTCAAGCATGTTACGCGTGAAAGTGATGCCGCGTCCAAAGAAAACAAGTCACCGAAAGCCAGTCAAATGTCAAGCATGTTACGCGTGAAAGTGATGCCGCGTCCAAAGAAAACAAGTCACCGGAAGCCAGTCAAATGTAAAAGCACGTTACGCGGGAAATAGATTGTGCGCAAACCAATTTCTGTAAGCGGCTAACACCTGAGAAGTCCCACAGACACCAGGATAGGCGTGACGAAGCAGGTTTTTACAAATCCACGCGAGCATTTAGAGGAAGAGTTTAACCCAAACGGCAATTACTGTCGTATAGTCATTTGTGGACCCTGAAGAGTTTTATACTGGTCATTTAAACCCAAAGATAAACTAAGGCAGAGATATAGCTAGAGAACTATTGTACAACCTCAATCTAATTAAAACCGACTAGCCGAAGTTGACTACATTCGTGATAATTATACGTCTGTGAAACAGCAAATTACTGCAGAAACAGCAAATTACACTGCAAAACCAGAAAAGACTTCCAAAACCTATAAAATCCCAATTTTTCACTTTGAATTGGTTCAAATTGGGCAAACATTGACAATCCAACCCAGTTAACTGAATTACTTAAAAGTTGTTGATGCCTAGCAGCCTGGAACGGGTTACAAAGCCATTTTCTGAGGCTCCACTGAACGCAGTCAGAGCCATATAGTCCAAATGGAGAAAGTCTGGTGAATCTCTCCAGTTACTTCCGATCAAAATACATTCAATAGCAAGGTGAAAAGAACATCTCACAGAACAACCCAGAACAACATCCAGGGAGGTGAGTGCTCATGACTCCACCATCAGAAAGACTTTGGACAAAGGAAAAGTCACTGGGGAGACACTGAAAAGACACATAGGAAGACACTGGGGAGAGTAGCAAGGCTGAAACCACTGCCCACTAAGATCATGATGAATCCTCACCTCAAGTCAGCTGGACGATCTTTAAGAGTTCTGGAACAATGTGCTATGGACAGACGATTCTGAGGAACCTTTTGGCCAACATGGGCACTTTTATGTCTTGAGAAACCCAAACACTGAATTCCAAAGTAAGAACCATATACACATATATTGCTAACGAACAGGGTATGGGGACAGATCCACTCCACAGGCCCGGCAATGTGGACAAAACAGCGCCTCTTTCACTCGTTTCTCCCAGCATATGGCAAATTGGTGAAGTCCAGTCTGGTTCTGACAACCAGACTAGAAAAATCTACTTAAAATACATTGACCCCTGTCCACTGTTATAGCAGGTATAAGCCTTAAACTGTAGAATTGCTTTGCGATGCAATACATAGCTCTTAACATCCTAAACTGCAGCGATTTTTCCTAAAAGTCTGCTACCAAGACCGAAGACAACGCCTCTTATTCCAAAGACAGCACCCATTAACAAATCGCTGAGCTTTGACGGCTCAATGGAGAACATCATCACCCCGCTAACAGCCGAGAAGTAATTTTCCTTCCTTAGATCAACATTGACCCAAGACTAAATCACTCAATTTTCTCAGTGAGCCTTCATTTAAATAAAATAAAAAAGTAACCAATATATTTACACTAGAACTAAATCCTTTTTCCTAAATCCTATTGTTTGTCTCCAGTAGAGGAACTGAAGCGGAGTCTTCGGTCGGGTGTGAAGAAAACAGCCGTCACCTTCAGAGGGCGCGGCTCGGCGTGCCCGGACCAACACGCGTAACGTTCTGGATGTTCACCTCGCTCTGTAGCGTTCTGCACTGGCAGGTTTTCACAGGGTAAAGAGCCCAAGCTGAAGACTCACTCTTGGCAGAAGTGCACGATTCAGCCCTCTCGATGTCAATAAATAAATAACACTCTCCCCCCATCAGGCGGCGTGTAGAGCTCAGTCCGGTCCTGACGCGGTAAGAAACTAACCCAAATCCGGCCTGCCGGCACTCACAACCCAGCAGGCACTGAATGAGATGGCACTGAACCAAGGCTTCTGCCGTAGGGCCACTGCACTGAGCCACGGACACTTTCAATCACCATGGGCGGTCAGGGGTTTGACAGCCTGCACAAAAACAGTCCTCCTGCAGCATCTATCTGATGTCATTATTCATGTGTGTAATGTCAGTAATTCCCTTCAGTGTTTCATTACCGATAACGCAAGCGCTGAAAACAGGACACACTTGGTCAGTCTATAGTTTCATATTTCTAGGAGGTTGGTGTGGGCGTAAAATCTATCCCGCCGCTGGGAACTTTGATTAGCCAAATGCCTAAGAATAGTTAAGCAACAACAGGTTTTTGGGCAGCAACATTAAATGGTAAACACAGCGCGCTGCCTAGTGATGTCGCTCCGGTTGGGTGAGGGCACCCTCGGAATCTCAGCAGCAGCCTGCAAGCATGCTTCAGGAAGTGGGACACCATTGTGCAAACAATGACGCAAAGACTGCCGGGAGAGTGGGAAAGCTCCTCTCGTCTGGAAGAAATAATAAATCTGCAACTGATTAAAACCCCCAGACTGCGCGATCTAACACGGCGACGTTGAAAAAGTTGATTTGGACGCCCTGTCTCTTCTTTGAAGGACAGAGGTTTAGGGCTGTGTTTTTTTAGATAAGTCGCGGTGTGACTTTTGGCTCCGGTCCACATTAGTCTCGGACAGCAGCTGTGACTTTAATATGCAATCTTCCACCAGGCAGTGATTATCACTCTGCAGACAGGGCTACCATTTTACTTGAGAAAAGGAAGGTCAATAAGAACAGAAGTGATACATTTGGATACATTAATACAGGATTATATAAAACATTATTCAAGTGTGATTATTTTTATGACCGGCACTAAAAACCCAAATATATAATTACCGATAATGCTGAACAACCTGTCGTAAAGAGGCCCGGGTGGTTAATTTCAGTCCTTTAATAATCTCACACAACCCGTAAGTGTATAGTAATACCTTTGAGCTGAAGGTTTGTTTGAGATTGAAGTGGAAAGGTTCACGTCAGATTAGTGAAGCAGACATGCCACGGGGGGAAAAAAATGGGCGTTTCAAGTACTGGCCATCAGCAAACAAATCCACACAACAAAGTTAAAACGCACAATCCACCGAGATTTAAATGACTCCAAAGTATCCAAAGCATTACATTTCACTTTCAGCCAGCTAGTGCAATAATAACAGGACTATGATAAATCCAGCTCCTTTCACTTAAGTCAATAAAGATCTAATCCAAAATTTGACAGCACCGATCTGAACATTTGCACATGATTGGGCTTGTACACACAAAAAAAAGTCTATCATTAGAAATCACAATAAAGTATGCCCCAATTGGCTTGATCTGTCTTTTAGCGACACACATTTGAAAGACCTGGAAAATATTGTGCTTCTTTCAGTCCCCCATTAAGAATTTTTGCTAGGAACATTCTCCTTCTCAACAGCAGTCCTCCAGAAATAAAACACTGTGCTGTTCCTTACAAGAATGCAATTTAAAACAACCTTAAGAGTAAAATCTATTAATTAAGCCTTTCTTTAAAGCCCCCTATGCATTGAATCCTGAGAAACTATACTCTATTTTAGGTTAAAAAAAATAATAATCTTGTATTGGGTTTGATTTAATTACCTGGTTAGACACACACGTCTTGAGACATCAAATACCACGCCTCACTGCTCCATTAATTATCAGTAGATGCACTGCTTTCCATGACCCAGAAATAGCTGAATATTGTACACATGTTCATCCTAGAAAAAACTAATGATAACAATGACAGAAGTAACCAGTGCACAAACTAAGAGGAGACAAGATGTTCTCCTTGTAACCATAACAATCAGAAGGGAATCGAGGGGGAACTGGGTTCCCCGCCAACAAAAGCAAATACAAAACGTTTT
Organism: Hiodon alosoides; assembly: GCA_025775065.1. Classification (NCBI taxonomy): domain Eukaryota; kingdom Metazoa; phylum Chordata; class Actinopteri; order Hiodontiformes; family Hiodontidae; genus Hiodon; species Hiodon alosoides. Next base: position 12,293 of record JAOYSI010070026.1, read on the forward strand.
ATTATGTGATGTAGGAAAGGACAGAGCATAAAAATGTGATTACACAATAAATCAAGACATTTTTGCTAATTCTTCTATTTAAGTTTTCCTGTAGCTATACAAGTCATCATTAAATCTATATATAACCAAACATTCATATTTTTAGAATTGTATTTTCCTGACACATCAAGGCTATTTTAGATGCTTTCTGTGCAGGCTTGAGAATAACTATTTTTTTAAATTATCATCATCATCATCATCAATATAGAGATTAAATACACTTCAGAAGTCTTTCAAAATGCAGTTAACCAGGGCACTCTGTAAATATTCTTGCTGAAACAAATTGTATTTTTTTTATTATTTGTAATGTGTAATTTAGATTACATTAATTTTGATTTTACCATGCTTGTCTCCAGCCAAAAGTAGATAAATGATGGTAATTATCAGAGCGATCAGCTCTTCTGTCTGATGTAAAATACTTCTCTATCCCAGACCTTTATCTCACCGACCATATAAATGACAACACAGGATGGTGTTCCAAGTAGAGGTGCCCAATTTTAAAGAAGATTTAAATTTTGAAATACTCAATAAATGTCACTCCCATCAATCTAACCATATAATTGAAAGAGCCATAATTATCCCTGACCTGTGTTTTGGAATTTACACTGGAAGGTTTCAGTAATTCAGTGATTTATAACTCCATTAAAAGCTACTAGCATTTCAGCCAGTCGTTATATTATATTTGTACTTTGCACTGTCCTCGATCCGGGAAAAAAATAACAGGGGGTTTAAAACGTAAAACTGTGGCATTGAAAAAAAGGCAGATGAACCCTTAGTCCTGGGATCACAACACCCTACGTGAACGCTGGAGCAATCAGCATGTTGGTAATGAAAGAGGTGACTGGGTGGAAGTCTCAGAGAGTGGGGAGAGATAAGTGGTAGCATAGTTCAGACAGTGAGGATTAATTTTTGCGACAGCGCAGTCAAAATAACTGTGACGGCGTTTTGATGGGGGTTTCTTTAACAAAGCCGCAGCCACATTCATTGACATACCACAGTGCAGAGTTTTTGATGTCACGCTCAACCTTTGCATCTCCCCTCGTCGAAAACCAGTTGATTTTATTCTGTGGAATCACCAGTTTGGTGGAAAGTGCAAAAGAATGTGAATCCCCTTGCATCCCTGTGCATTATGGTGTTGTCACGGAAATAGAGCCCTCAATGTTTCTGAATCATAAAATACTTCAGATTAGCTCCTTTAGGCTCCTATGGTGTAAAAACACAAGCATTAAGCTACACATCAAGTACCACAATTAAAAACAACCATATAATAAGTATTTCTAGCAGGCAATATAAAAAGTCATTGACAGGAATGAAAACATAGCTCTAGCTTTGTAATTACCCAGCAACTTAAACCTGAAATAGTTTTCCTCACCTGCTGGCAACTATTCAAGACTCTTTCTCTGCTGTAATTAATAGTAACATATGTTGTATTGCATAACATCTGCCAGTCTCACAGGTTCACAGACAAGGACATATAGTTATAGTTCCCTCTCGCGGGTTAACTGAAGCAAAATAAATGGATTTGTCCTTCTGCCTTCTCTCTCTATGGTCTGCGGAAAAATTAAAAGAGGGCCCAAACAAACCACTACACAAATACAAAATGCCATTTGAGTCCACCGTTTTCTGAAAGCCTTGTTCACCTTTGAGGCTCCCGAAGGCTGACAGAGAGCCTAGGCAACGCTGACGTCACTGCTGTTCTAGCAGTGAACTCCCTCGTCAACCTGAGACCCCTTTCCACAAGCGCAGCATCGGATGGCTCAAACGCACGCGTGCAATAACAGCCATCGGTTCAGTGCGTCAGTGAACGAGACATATTTTATTTTGATTTTTTACAAGTTCTAATCACCGTTCTCTGAAGACACCCAGGACTCGAAGACCGCCCGGGAAACAGGAGGATGAGGAACGCAACCCTCGACTTGATGGAGCGAGGTCCGACACGTTAGACTATTTCATGTCGAAGGAGCGGGACAAGGGTCACCGGGCACTAGACTATATCAGGAAACCTTTTAAAAGAAGCTGGGGAATAATGATCAGCAAACAGAGTCATTTATCACCACATCACTTAATGGGGGCTGCTTTGCGTTAACAGGAATTTTCACCTGTGTTAAAACTGCCGATTGCATTTAGAAAAATAGGACTATCTGACAGTAATTCCTTATTATTACAGTTTATCAGAGTTTGCCAATTTATGGGCTTAGCTTTAAACACTGACGGACATAACAGCATTGACATTTTTAGGTCTCAAACATGCAGCCTGACAGGCCATTGAAGGTTCAGGCCATTGACTTTCACAGTCTTATGAATGTGCGTTAATATGTTTGTGAGACATCTTGTTTCATATCTCTGTGGCATTATAAAAAAAAAAAAAGAATACATTTTACACGGCAGTGAACGGAAAGCAACACGGTATTGAGATATATACTGGAAAAGAAAAGAATTAAAACATTACCTTTCACATAGACACATACACACGACACAAACAGACTTTTAGAGGCTGACAAAAGGCATATATTTATATATATTCATAGTTTATATTTATAAAAATTTATAAAATAAAAATTATGTAATTCTAGAAGTTCAGTCCAGACACGGTCTGCCAGATAAGTCTGGATAAAAGATTCACATGGTTAGAATCTCCACAAAAACGTTCAATCTTAATGAACTTCACATTACATATCAGACTTCGAGTTGTAGCAAAAAGACAGTGATCACCTGTAGCTAAGGCCCAACACATGCGCAGATTCCACCATGTTCCCTGGCTGCTGATTGGACTGTTCCCTGGCTTCTGAAGGACCACTGCCCAGGAGGTCTTCCAAATAGCTTTAATTAGCTGTCGTCTACAGTACCTGGAGTAAACGTCCTACGTTCAACCAGGCCAATTATTATTCAATTTAAGTACTTAATTACTTGGCTAAAAACATTCACACAGAGTGGGGCCAGCATGCTAGGCTTGAGAACCCCTTTCCCAGCAAATGTTCAATTTCTGTGATACTAGAACATCTTAAGTCAGAACCATTAACTTTACATTAACTCTGGCTTAAAAAACAAAACAAAAAAAAAAACCTAACAACAACAGTATGATGCCAACACTTACTGGTGTTAATAAATAACCTTGCATTCAACCAATAACCTCTGGCCAAACTGGCATGCCTCTATCGTCAACTGGGGTTAAGAACTTGCCGATTCCACTCTACCCAAAAGCCCCGTCTTTGAGTGATACATTAAATGCAAATGAGAGCTCCTCCGAATGGAACTGTAAGCCGACACTCGGTGGATCTCAGAGCGTTTATAAAAGGAGAGCTGCCGCGGGGCCCCAGTTTTGTGGTCGCGCATGAGACTGCTCACAATAGCAGCGATGAGTGGTGTCTGGAGGACTTAAGTGGGACAAGGGGAACACTGTTACAGTCGAGCAGCGAAGAAGAACCAGCTGTGCCAAAGTGCCTTTTCTTTTTGCAGGGCGCATTTTTAAAAAAAAATTATAAAATCTCTATTTAGGTGGATAATTACGTCGATAATTGCATTAACCTTTCCAAAGACCTGAGGGTTACCATGGGGCCACTCTATGATTCAATTTTTCCAACATCGTGCAATGTTTGGGGGGGCGGTGTGGTTAGTCGAAAGACTTTAGTAGATGCATTATTTGCTTGCCAGATAGCCCTCGTCGGGGCTACTTGGCATACTGTCCTAGTTGTACATTTACTAATGCAGCAGAGAAGAGAACGACGTGAACTTCGCAGCAACGCCTCTCCTTGTTCAGTTCCTTGGCCCGTGCACCGTACTGCGTCACCGCGCTACATTACTGAACAACCGGGCCGTTTCACTTGTTCCGATGCACGAGAGGATTCTTAATGCTCGTGCAAAGCTTGGGGTTTGATAGCATAGCCTGGCTTAGCTGTTAAAAAGCTGTTAAGCCCCTCAACGCGAACATCACGGTTTAATGCTATATTTACAGAGATGTGTCCCGACTGCCCTGCAGGCAGCAAACAGGAAACCATGTAATTACCCAAAAAGTAGAGTACAGAGATCTGCACTCTAAAGAAATGTTAATTCCTTTTTTTGTTATTTGCTTCAGAACCCCCCCCGCATCTGTCTGTTATTCTGTGCGATCAGAGGATAAATTGATTTCAATTACAGAACCAAAGAGTGTTGATTTTCTGTTTCCTTCTCCAGTGTTCTACAAATGTAGAACTGAATGTCTCCAGCTGTGTCTGTGCTTGCAGAGGAAGGGCATAACGCTGATCTTATCTGTCAACAAGGCACTTACATGTTTTAACTGCTAACTACTCCCAGCTCCCACAAGGGAAAGGCGCACACTAGAGCCGCAAGAGTGACACGCACTAACACTACAAAAAGACATGTGCGTTAAAGCAAAAAGCACACACTTAGTGCACAGAAAATGACAGAAAATTTCCCGTGTGTGTGTGTGTGTGTGTGTGTGTGTGTGAAGGATATGCTTACAAAGAATAACAACCGCTATGCAATTTTGCAATTGCGTCAACAAGGCTCTAAGCTTCTTCTTTATGAAAATAATTACGGAAAAAAAATCTTTCTGTAATCAGATAAAAAAACATCTTTAAAACCTACAGGGAAACTAATTAACACTAACTCAAATTTATCGACTCACTATATGGTTACAACTTCACAGGTCCACATTTGGCTTATGTTGCTTGCAATAAATAGGGTTTGCCTGAGAATGCCTTGCTCCGGCAGTCCAGATAGCAGTTTTAATGTAATTAAGAGGACCATTCACTCCAAACTGCCAGATAAAAAGTCATGTCGCGAGATTGAATGCTTGCTGTGGCTAAGAATCCCCCCCCCTTCCTCTGACCCTGAATAGACAGGCCCATTAACAGGCATTTAAAATGTTTTACCAATGAAAGGTAAAAGGCTGCTACTGAAGGGGTTCTCAGTCATTCAGTCAATATGCAAAATATACTCCCCACATTTAACCATGTAGCTCCATATAAATGGGTATTTACTTCTGGTTTGGGGGTTTTGTGAGACGCTTGTACATACTGGTTTTAATTAACAGAACTACTGCAAATTATTTTTTATCTTATTTTTTATAAACACTTAGCCCACGTTACTTTGGAATGAATAAAAGTGAAGTGAATCGAGAAAAAAAACTACAACAGTGCTTCCAATCATCCAAGAAATTAAGTGAGTAAGTATTTATCTCAATCTAATCTGCCTTGGTCTCCAGCCCTGCCTATATAACCTCAACTGGTTTTCAACAGACGTTTTGTTACTGCCTGCTGAGCAGGTTCCAGATGAAAGGAAAATCTCATTCTCGCTTAGAACGGCATGCTGACGAAAAAGGTAGATCAGTGCCTTCGGAGCTTTTCGGCTGAAATACAACTGCCGATCACACCTACGGCAGACAATCGGACAGGACCGTGTTTAACATACCATGCTTCCTGCACTTCGTCCAAAGGCAGTACTTATACCCCCGGTTCCTTCACAGACATCACGACGGTGTGTCAGATGACAATCTCCTCGCTAATAGGAGAAAGTCCAGAGTCTTTCCTCTTGGTCTCGTTTCCGCCCGAAGACGGATTAAAAAGGGCTGGTAATGGCTTTTGATCATCTTCAGCACCAGTTAAAAGAGAAAGCCCCCCTTTTATGGGTCCCGATAGACCCCCGTTCACATTTTCTTTTTAGCGTGTTCACTTATCGCATATTTCCAACACGATTTACAAAAGACCCGGGGCCGGTTGAGGATTCTGTGTCTGCATTTTGAGGTGGTCGCCTTTGGCCGGCGTTTCGGTTCTGTATGTGGGAACGGGCCGGCACTGGGCTGGCCGTAGCGTCACCCACCCAAAAAAGAGTTTGTTACTAGGTAGAGGTGGTAATAGCGATGAAACTTAGCTAGCGAGATTTTTTATTTGTTTATTTCCGCGTATTAGCAGCTGGGTTAAAATATTTGGCAAGTAATACAAAGATAAACAGTGGTTCCTATACCCAATATCCTTTTCAACTAATGTGCTATTATCACTGTTTTTACTAGGGCTACGAGCCAAGTTCAATCTCAAAGCTAACCACAACTTCATGGAGGTTGTCCAGAAGGAAACCTAATGTAAACTGGCAGCGAAGACTCAGCAATTGCCTTACTCTAATTTAATTTCAAATGGTACAGGCAGTACTTGAGCTATACCAGCTATGACAAATAAATGACTGACTGTTAGAAACTCACAATAATTCACCGACCTTCGCAGAGTCACGACTACCCTTAAAAATAGACGAGGGCACACCTGACAGCTTTTTTATTTCAGTTTGGCTTCCGATGCAGATTGACACAACATCTCAAACGTTAGTGTGAAATCAGACATGTTCCCGTACGTGAACATTTCTCCTACTCCATCCTTCGTAAATTCCTGTCACAACACAGCAGAAACAATTGACAATTTCACATCGGATATATCACTACCATATCCACTAATCATTCCGTTTGAATTTAAACAACAGTTTGGAACATTTGCTACAACCACTGCGTATTTTAAATTGTTCCCAGCTAGCCGTCTATCCCAACGTTAATCCCGATAGCTGAGACCAGTGAAGAAAGTAGACCGCTCCACCTTCCCATCGCTCCACTTAGACAGAGAGCACAAGCTGAGAGGACTTTTGTCTTCACTGACAACTGGTTCAAAGAGGATTATTTTATGTTGGGGGGGGGAGGGGTGTCCGGTATTTTCATGTCTCAAAAGTGACAACCCTATGAGAGGTTGTATAATACTGATACTGCGTGCCAGAATACGCTTTACCTTGTCCGTCTGCCCAGTTTCCAGGGAGCTTCTCGCTGTTGCTATCGGGCTTTTCGATTACAACAGCTTAAGAAAAGTATATCAAAACTGCTGTTTTATAAATGGAATTGATCATACGGTATCACATGTGGATGTCACACATAATTTTGACTTTCCAGGAACGGCTGTGCACTACAGACATTGGCCTGCCTTTCCATGTTCGCTTTTTGACACACATTTAAGTGGTCTCCTCTTAAAATGCAAATGGGAAGGAAGTAGATAACACCATTATCGGCACTGTGAATGCAGCCAGCAAACAAATTCCTGATGTATTACACAACTTTCTGATATGCTAGTAAACCATTCAAGGGATATCAGGGTTAGACAAATTTGCCAGGATGTACGTACTTCATTCATGTAATAAATAAAACAAAGTTTTTTTTCAGTTTCTCTGTACACTAACAAATCAATTGGAAATACTTCTTGAGTACATTAATGACCGGAGGCCACAGTGCGTAAAAAATGACTTAATGACACAGACCACATTCAAAAGTAACGAGTAGTGTACCGTTTCAACAGAATCACATGGTCATTTAATAGAACACCACAAATAAAAGGTTTTACACATAAGGGTAACACATGAACCGGACAAATCACAAATCCCCAGAGCCAGAAGTCCCTTGCAAACGCCTCTTGAAGTTTTGATATTCACTTACAGCTGCCAGGCCTGACAAGGCCCAAAATTCCAGCCAATACCGCACCCAGCACTTCCCCAGTGCGGAATGTGTGAGGTAGATTTTCTCTCAAAAAAAGCTTTCATTAGATCATTTCAAGTAAAATTATTTAACGGGGTGCAGTGGTTTCTGCCATTGTATGCCAACATGAACAACTGGGCGGCAGATTTAATTTGCCGCGGGGCAAAACTTGCAGGTTCTTGCCATTCACGTGAAACAGAAGAAGGTCCCGATGAACCCGCCACCCTTACATTTGTCACAGGTTTTCGAGCCTGGATTACAAGAACTTAACTAGCCAGCTATAATATACAACGACTGCATCCCTGTCCAAGACCAGCGCGTTTTCAATGCTAAAAACCACGCCATCAGTATCCACAATAACACTAAACATGTTCAACACTGGAAAACCACAGGCTCAATTTGCTAAAAGTAAACCATGTAACTTAGTACAGGTAATAATAAATTCATTTATTGTGGAGTGGAATTAAAATTTTTACATTTTTACCATTTAATTTATTTCCAAGCAGAACACACCAGAGCAATAGTATCATCCTAAAACAATATTAAAAGATGGTAACCGTGAAAAAGCGTGAAGTGACGGTTTACTGCATTACTTTGTCACACCTCGCGTGGTTTAATAGTGGGCTTCCTGCCACACCATGGAGCCATGTGACACTGCTTTCAATAACTGGTGACAGCTGAACTCAAACTTGTTTTCCCTGACGGCTGCCCACCCCGCTGGCAGGCCCATTTTTAATCCCTGGGCGAACCACTGTGTGATGGCTATTGGGAGTGTTTTGGCTATCTTAGTAAGGAGACGCACGGTGCGTCAGGCTGTAGCCCACCCTCTGAGGGGGGAAATTGACATGTAGCGAGAATAAAGCACGGAGATGACACGCCGCGCGGCGCTCCAAACAAAAACAAAAAACGGCGCAGAGTAAATGGGCCCCCCTGCCACGTTATCACGCTTCCATCTCTAAAGCCCATTAAGCTCATCTCGGAACCGCCAGGGCACAGGTCGTCTATGGAGCACTTATTGACTCTTTGTAGATCCAGGACCTTGTCGCTATTCTCTTCTTAATTGACTCCCCTCCTTCCGATCCCAAGCTGTCGGGCAAAACAAGACTATCGACAACGAACGCCTATCACTCAAAACACGGTTCTGACGTACGGCTCGGGTCAACGTCGAGCAACAACCCAAACCAACGCATCAGAAGTGTAACTGCGGAAAGAAAAAGAAGAGAGAGACAGGTAGTCGTCAGGGAAACGAGACAAATTACACCATTAGCCCACTAACCGTTCAGGCATGCCCAAAAACCAGTTGTGAACCTTTAGAGTCCCCATGAAACTGCAACTTCTGGACGTGGTTCCAGACAAAATTCTCACTGGCATCATCATTGGTGACTTTGTCCCTGGAATGCTTTCGAACCCCAAAGGGTTCACATACGCTATATAAATATATACATGCCAATTAAAATGTGAATTAAACTCCTACACATGCTTACAAGAATATTATTTACGCGTTTTAATTTGGTTCAAGTGCCATGATTGGACATCATCTGCAGCATCTCAGGGAACTTTACGGCTCATCCTTTAGCTAATTAGTCCTGCATGTTGTAAGAACCTCACTCGGAATCCAGCCAAAAAGTCATGCAAAACTCCACGACGTTCGGCATTAATTGCAACGGAAGCGCATTCACCCCTGGTAATTACGACCTGGCCACTTGTCTGGATTAAACTAGCACTCCGGGGCTGGAATCCGCACGGATGGTGCCGCGACACGAGCTCTTAGCGTTACTCACGTCAGAAGGTGAAAAATGGACGGAACTCACCGGGATTCTGGCGATCAGTGAATGATACAGTCAGGCATCAGAACCCACCTTTCACTCCTTTTAAAAAAAAAAAAAGGACTGTCTGCTGGCCACTCTTCAGGACGAGCGAGCCAAGCGGAAAAAAAGCCCCGGACAGAACTGTCAGATTCGGGATTCACAAATCAGCGGACACGCCCCTTTTTAAGCACACAGTGGGTCATGTCAGGGTTCCAATCCATTTACATTGAGGCAACAGGACAAAACGTTCTGGGCATTTTACAACGTTCATGTGCTGTTGTGTAGTTTTTACCATTTCAATTTTCGGTGGTATAATTAACAATTTTAGTTCCGTTTTGACGAAAAATTTAATCAATAAGGCATGCTTTCTGGAGTTCAATAACTTGAGTTACGACAGTAATAAACAGTGAGAAAATCCTTCTGTGAAAGCCTGAGCACAGAACACGATTATACAAATATGGTAAAAATTTGGCAACTTCCTGATCAGTGGTTTGAGCTGCAATATATCACAGATAAAAATTGTGACTTTGTGTCAGACAGAGATGATTAACAAAACCAAAGAAATGCCAAGAATGTAATAAGCATACAGCGGGTGAAATAAGTATTTAACACGTCACCATTTTTCTCAGTAAATATATTTCCAAAGGTGCTATTGACATGAAATTTTCACCAGATGTTGGTAAC
>JAOYSI010070037.1:0-22317 GCA_025775065.1 Hiodon alosoides
CCCGCCCCGCCCCCCCCCCCCCGAGCCCCGCCCCCGGGCGGGGGGGCGGCCCTAACCAATGGTGTTCAACATCTAGGAGGGTAGGTTGTTAACAATGGCGCTTACCATTGTGGGGGTGTTTTTACCAATGGTGTTCACCACCTAGGAGGGTAGGTTGTTAACAATGGCGCTTACCATTGTAGGGGGAGTTGTTGACATTGGTGTTCACCATCGTGGGGGGGTTGTTAACAATGGTGTTCACCATCGTGGGGGGGGTTGTTAACAATGGCATTTACCATCCTGGGGGACAATGAGTTAATAACAGCGCTTACCATCGTGGGGGACAATGAGTTAATAATGGTTAAGTGCAGCCTTCTCCCCTCTATCCACTATCTGCAACCTGGCTCACTCACTCCAGAGGCTGTAATGTCAGAAAATGGCCAGCAGAAAACCCCTGGGGAAGCGGGAAGAGCATAATCCAACAGCCGAAGCTCTGTTTTTGGGCCTGTCACTCCTGTGCCATTTATACTAGCAATGTGCGTTTACCTTTTAATAGAACGTCAGGGCTTTTTTTTTTTCCCCATCATCATCAGAATTACAAAGTAAAGATGACTCTTCAATTAAGCTCATAATAAACAAACATTAAAATCTAATGTAAATACAAAGTAAAATCTTAGTTAGGGATTATTCAATTACAAACTGAAATTCAGCTTTTGTAGTTTAGTGACTGGTAGCTTTGATCAGCAGATAAGCACAATATGTGCTTTCATCCCAGGCAAGAAAGTCTGGTAATGGGAACAATATCCATCAAAATTCTGCTGACGCCTTGACACATCTACCATTGACTTCCTTATTTATCTCCTGTAATTTCTCTTATGTTGGTCAACAGAAAATCTTCAATATCAAATCTGAAAGTAATGAAGGCACAAGAAATGATGATGACAAAAATAAGACAAAACAAAATCTATTTATTTACTTCATAGGCAGATTCACGAGGATATGGACTATTCACGTCCATATCCACAAGGTTTTAGTTTATCAGTAACATTGGACATGTTCACATGCAAGAGCTGCACATTCCTTTTGTGTTATGTAAATTATATGTGTATATATGTATGAGTGCTGTACAAAATATAGGAATATTAAAATATAATCAAATGCATGCAAATCTGTTTTCATTTGATTGTACAGGAAAACATCCACTACCCATGCTAAATGCTTCACAACATTACATGTTTTACTCGATTACTTACACACAGGAACTAACTATAGACTCAATAGGTTCCTACTCTTACACATCACCTGTTTAAACCCCAATTGCTAAAATTATTCAATGATAGTTCTGGCATGAATAAAAGAGGCCACATCTGAACTCCTTTCTACTGGTGAATAACGGAGCCACATTTAGCTGAAATGTTCTAAATGAAATTCACACAATACTGGTTGGTCAGGTAATAGCCTATAGGTTGAGCACAAGGGTGGCTGTATGCTGTATGCCAATATGCAGGCCAATTTGAGCCAATTATCATTAATAACGGACAATAAGTAAGTAAACCTTTCTCTGTGAAGTTTTCTTTACTCTCTACCATATATGTACTGCATCATACAAATTTCTATGTAGAAATCAAATTAATGATGTGTCAAATTGGAAACTGTATTCCCATTTGTCAGTAAAAGTATATATACATCAAATTGAAGCTAGCGGAAGACAGGAGACAGCAGTTGTAAGCATGGTATTGGCAAACAATGCCATTAGACTGCAGGAAATTCAAACTCAAATAACCAAAGACAATGATACATCCCCAGACATTCACAGTTACAGATTGAATGGCCAGACATGATTCAGAGGCAGGATGCAGACTGAATATTTTTTTCTACTTTAATGTGTTTACTTTAATTTGTTTTTCATAGAGGTGGTGTTTTCTTAGTACTTTTCCTTTATGCTTAGAAATACTTTGAATTCAGTACATGAACAGGATTACATAAGGTACTTGGACAAAATACATATTCCTTGGGTATGTTACAGTTACAGTAATTTGCATCTCAGCACATACCGTAAAACGGGGTAATCTGTAGAGTATGATTTTTGATAGTAGTGTTTTCAAATATCAGTGAGTAATTAGCGTTGAGTAAGAAGGATGATGCAAGTGTTTAAATTTTGGCGTGAATTTTGAGATTTATGGAATTGTGTTTTTAATTAAATGTTTAATTTTTCAAGATATCAGAAATGATTTTCAGAACAAACAAGCTTCCTGTTCTGTGTTAATAGATTTGAGAAAATGGGGCATGGGTTCAAAACATGATGTAACATAGCCGTGTTCAGTCTGACAGTAATGCGTTTCTTACATTTTTTCAGATTAGGAAAAAAACCTTTTTTACGTATTGCAGTAAAAGATGGCCTCCAAGAATCAGCATGTCTGTTTTTGTAAATAGTTTTGTCAGGCTTTAGATTACATGCCTTGTTATCTCAAGAACTTTGGATATGGATTAAGAAAAAAAATTGGAATAAATACAAATAACTAAAATGACATAATTGCTATAATTGTTACTTCTAAATCCACTTTAAAAAAAAGATCAATTAAGAACAAAAAAATAGATTTATTATTTTCTATGTGAATTTAAATACACACACAAACTAGGGTAGACAGATGGAGAGAGTGTACAATTAACATAAATAAAAAATAAAATAAAAATACTGAAATATTCAGAATTGATTTTTACAAATTAAAAGTATTAAAGGCCAAAGCCCAAAAATGTATTGTTTAGCCCAGAAAACAAACTGGTGAATCTCAGCAGGTCATCTAGGACCTTTATATTGTGCACCGCCAGGATTTGTTATGCAATTGAGAAGACACGGGTCACTGATTTCATCCCACAAGGTCACAATACAGGGCTGTTTTCACAACATTTACCATCATGATTTAACTATGTATTTGCTTTACAGTTTTCTCTATACTATAGAGATTTACTATTATAACATTTTAATGCTCCACTCTGAAACAATTATAAAACAAAACATTTTTGTGATGATAACAGAATGCCCTATTTATTGGATTCTGGTGGATCTGGTAAATAGTGTTACCCTAATAACCATGTCACAAATGGGACAATTGTAGGTCCAGGACTAAATATCTGCACTGAATAATCCACTGTCAGAATTCTACAATGTCAGAACGTCCTGATTTGTAAACTCTATGAGGGGTCAATGTCACAACAATCAATAAACTAGTAATGCATTGAATAAGAGGCATTTGAATTAAATTATGAATTTATTAACCAACAAATGACATTAATTATTTTTCATCAGATGAAAACCGAAACAAAATATGAAATAAAATGCTAATATTGGGGAATAATTAGAATACAACAAGGATCTGTAAATAAATGATACCTCTTATTTTCACAACATAAATAAAAACAAAACCTGCTTGACTGTGACATTCAAGTGAGATGATGTAGCCAGTCCACACCCTGGCCAAATTCCCTCCTAATCAGCTCCACTTCCCTGCCAAACCCCTTTCTTCCCAACTGTACTATATGGATAAATGGTTAAGCAGCACATTAATCCCCCAAACATTGTGTGATGAAGAAGCAATGATAGACCAAGTTTATTTAGGCACTGCTTGTTCCCTTGGTCACCCTTGGTCTGTATAAAGACACGACAAAAGGAGCTGGGGAAGGTAATGTCGGCATGTGAGATTTCAATGTGTGAGAGGCAGAACCACGGAAGCAGCCACCCTAGAGCCCAAGAGACTGCATACTAACCTTTACATTGTTTGAAGTAATTGAGGTGCTGAGAACACTTGCTAATTATGTAAACATTACTGTGAAATGTCCAGAGGCAGATGACTACAGAGCTGCAGCAAATTTCCTCTCGAACATATAAATTCAACAGGGCAAAGCACTGAAGAATTTTAATGGTGCATCAAGGTTCCAATAAATGACAAGGCTGAGGTGGGGTGCAGTTATATAATGGTGTGGCCAATACATTGTAGACACTTGTATCTTGTTCCAGGAATAAAATGGACCAGAATGACAATCCCCAGACTGTATGCCTTCCAAATCCCAACAAACCAGTATTTATAATCATAAGGTTGCACCTACTCTTTGCTATATACATAGGAGTGACAGAATGATTGGACTCCATTATAAAATATATATATAGTGTGTATAAAGAATCCATCATTGCTGTACTTGCCTGAGATTTGTAGAAGTATTCAAGTAAAAGAATCAGGCAGTGAAGAAACTAGTGGATGTGCAAGAGGCTTTTTCAACCATTGGGTAAAAACTAAGTACTTTCAAATCTCCGATCTGGATCTTCCATGTATTATATGCTGGCTAGCCCAAAAGCCACACAGTAAACAGTTCCCAAACTGTAGTGTAAAGTATATACACTGACTACATGATCGCTTCCCATGATATGGTGGGAGACTAAAAAACTTTTAAAATTTCAAACCAATATGGATCAATTTATTGTTTCCATGGCAGTGTCTGTGCTTTCATCAATAACACCAAAAGGGAACAACTTCAAAATGAAATTGGTAATCAATCATTTCTAATCCATCACCAATCTCTCAGTCACAGAGATAGCTATATGGCCTCCACCCGCCCTACCATTACTCATTGCTGGTGTACGCAAAGCAAAAGACCCATAGATTACAGACCACCATAAAAGATATGGCTGGCTGATTCTATTTAATGGAATAATACATCTGTCATCTGTGTTTAAAGGGTGCTTCCACTGCCATTGGATCCAGTGAGCTGAGAGCATGATGGCATTTACTCAAACAATCATGTAAATATTGGGCCCACAACTCATAGCCACGCATATGCAGGACAGACAGCAATCAGGCACTCTTTTCCTTTTATGCAGTAAATTAGCTAAAAATCCATTACAGTGGGCCTGATTCCACGTTCCAAAATAAAAAAGGAGAAATATACCTTTCCCAAATACCGTTGCAATATCTCAGGAAGGGAAAAATCAAAAGAAAATAATGGGGCAAAGGAAAAGAAAAAAGAGCTATGTTCAATTTATACTTTTCCACATGAGGTAGAGTGACTTGCCTCTCCCCACAACAGCAGAACCCTGACTTGAGCTATAGCCTGAATCCAGGGTGAACAACTGAAAGGTCCTCAAAGCCCATGGGACAGGTAGGCTCTTATTATGGACTGCAACTCGACTACCAGCTGCCCACAGTAATCTTCAACACCAAAGTAATCACAGTAATTTTCCCCACCATTTCAAGATAAATTTCAACCTGTGTGTCCAGTTGTGAGCTGCAGTATGCATGGTATGATAAACTTCTGTTCAGCTCTGTTCTATGATTCTAAATCTCCAAGCTAACCCCCAAAACCCAGAGTCTTTTCTTAGTACACAATGAGAACAAATCCAAAAGAATCACTGAGGTACAATTAGTAACGTGAAAACAAATGTTGCCTCCTAATTTATTTAATAGATTATAGGTATCGTGCTGCTAACTATCCCATTAAAATGTACTGAAGACAATTGGCTCTAAATTGATTCACCATTACAAGCGTCCCATCTTCATTAAATTATTTCTTCATTGCACAAGTTGGACTTCCTGAAAAGATTAAACTATTCCATTTATAAATTATTGTGAATTAAAGGCCATGCTAGACTGTAGTCCTACACATGAAATATTAAACAAATGTTTTAAATTCCAGGCATTTCCTGGACACCTGTTCAGTAATCAGGATGTGGCAAAGCATTTCTTTTTGCATAAACAAACAAAAATGACCTTTAAGTGCTGATGATTTCCCCAGAGAACCTAATGATAATTTTCAGAACTATTTACCATTCCGAGTGAGTAATCTTAATTACAAAAGTTGAAGAAGATGTGCTAGATAATTGCTCAAATGAAAATAAATTTACTTAAAAAGTCTTAGGTTCAATTAAGTAAAATATCCCTCCAAGCAAGGTAACCTGCAAATAAAGCAGCACTGCCCACACTGGCACGTAAATAGGTTTTGATTTACTTCCATTACTTCCATTTCATTTTGAAAGTCAAAATCCTAGGTCTCTAAAGTGATATAGACACATAATCGGAATGGCTTTATTCCGTACAAGAGAGTTGTAATCCCAGTAATCGCATAACAGCGTTTGGCAATTCTGGTATGGATTCACACCCTTGAATAAATGTGGCTTCCCATGAGGGTCAATGTATTATTTCTCAAACAATAAAGCTCCTTTGTGGCTATAGACTCCCCATGCTTCTCCTACAACAGAGACTGATCTACGTCTTCAAATTTGAGCAACCATCCCAGATTTTCTAGTAATGGGAATTAATAAATTCAGGAGAGATGGTCTCATGCAGGCTGTCTACCCATGTCAACTATGCAGGATGTCGCCACTTCGAGGAGGACACCCCCTCCACCATGACAAAATGTTTAAACTAGTAGTAACACCTAAAACCTGGGAGGGCAAAACCTTTGGATTCTTTAGATTTACAAATGGTTTTTGCATATTCTAACTGTCCCATGGCACAATAACTGATTCAAATTTAAATGAGAAAAGAAAACACTATGGTATTATATTCGGTTTTTTTCTGTTTAGGGACCAAATGTAAAAATTGTTTACTAAGAGTTGATGTCACTGGAATCAATTCACTTTTCTCCCAATTAATTTTAAACCCAGAGAAATGGATTAGATTAGCAGTTGTGGGACAACCGAGGTTTTGGGAACTGTGATGCATAATAATATTTTAGCAGCATATAGTAAAACGGTATGGGGGCTTATTTTTAATCATTGTAGGTGATTTTTTGGGTTATTGCCAGATACACAGAAAACGGTTCAATAGCAAGTGAAACAGGAATAGTGGTAATTTATTCATTTAACAAATGCTGGCCCAAACCCAAATTCTTCTGAAACCCCCACTTTATAATCTGACATTTTGCTGAAATGCCTTCTTGGCATCGAAGAAATCAAAGCTGCCTCTACTTCATGTTTAGAGTACAAAATGTTGAACATCAGACAGAGATTAAAATACATGTTTATTTTTGTATAGTCTGTTTGATCAAGGTGTACAACACTGGGTAGGTTAACTCTTAGTCTGTTGGCTAAAACCTATCTTATCAGCTTTATCTCCACAGGGATCAATGACACTAGATGATACGAGGACACCTCCAGCTCTCCTTGACTTTTTCAAAAATAAATTTTAAAATAAATTATAATAGCTTTATATAACGATGAAGGAAGTCATGTTAAGACTGAATTATTAATCAACCAAAGCAACAGTGGCAACAGGTCCTAACAACATTTCTACTGCCCTTTTCAAACTCCGAGGCTTGAATCTGTAAAGACGAAGACAATTATGCTGATGAGAAGTTTAGACTGGTTGTGATGTATTCACGCAATTATTAGGCTCGTGCTCCAGTTGTTTTTCCCATGCTTGTGTCGGCGCAGTACACCTTTAGTAGGTTAATCAAAGTTTTCCTCTACCAATGGCTTAGCCTAGAAACTAAAGTAGTTGTCAGAATAATACATTTTCTGTTAAATTTGTCACTCAAGAGTCTAATTTCCTTCATTATATTGTGTATTGTCAGCATTTATTGTACTTTCTTCAGCACGTGACGCTTGCCAACTCGACCCAATCTCTTACCTTTTATATCCTACTATTTCCTCACCTTCATTTGTCCTTTCTAGCCATCCTACTTTTATTTGGTTTTGTAATTTTCACCATAATTACTTCACAAATAGATGTTTTATAACAAGTTGAAGGGAGAACTAAAGTTTTTTGTCCCCTAAAGCTTTTCATAAAATTAAAGGCATGACAATGTATAAAAATCAATTCATACAAAACCTTCACACAAATTCCGGCTTATAGGTAATTACATGAAACATGAAACATCTGGTACAACACAAAAAGGTTCTAGCAGGGAAGAAAATGGTAATGCAACAACAGCGCTTCACAATTTATGACCTGTTTACGCAACAAAAAGAAAATCGGAAGTACAAAAGGAAACAGATGCGTGGCCTGAGTTGACCAGGCTATTTCTATGAAATTTATGTATCAATTCTGTTAGATGTGGTTACTCTGGTTTTATTCACTGTCTGCCGAGTATAGTTTCACTCACAGCGTATGTCAAACCATTTCTAGATTGTTTTCACATGTGATTTTTGATTTGGTTTGCACTTATCATGTTTTAATATTTGCAGTGGTCGGTTGCACTGCCCTGCAGTTTTATTATTGGTACATCAATGTGAACCGAGTCAGCGAATGAGTGGGGTGTTTACTTTAGGGAATCGATTGATCAACCCTTCCAATGAAAATGGGGAACCTGAGCGTAATATGGAGGAGCCACACGGAATGAATCTAGGGACAGACAGAAACAAAGTGGGAGAGACTGTGTACAAACGAGATTAACAAGATTAACAAAGTCCTCTGATCACTCCAGCGGAAAGACAAAGGAAATCGACACAGAGAGTCATGTTCTATCTGCATACTTTTCAATTTACTATTAAACGGGTGTGGTAAGATGCTATTATTGTTCTATGTTTAGCATACAATCCCAAGTTCCAGTGAGCCTCCCTGCACCCCAGTAAACAGCTGCAAGCTGAACCTGTCCGAAATACAGCACAGCAGACAAGTGCTATGATTACATACTACATCTGCACTGGAGTTGAAGGGACTGTGAGAATATGAGTTATCTGTGGACATAAGACTTGCCATCTGTTGTGTTATTGTTGCTGATCACTTCGTGGAGTGCGGGTTGTACTGACGTGTACATACAGTACCACAATGCATTTATATTTAAATTTACTGGCCCTCTCAAGCGATACTATTATTGCTCTGTACCCATTATTGTACATCTTTAACTTGTCTTAATTCAAACCGCTTTGACGTCATTTATTTTGTTTGTTCAGTGGCCTATGTTGCTTTTTGTCTTTTGCGGAGGATTTGTTTTTGTTATTGGCTAATGGACTTCTTCACAGCTATACTGTGACACATATATTTCTGCTGTAAGTTGGCAGTACACAACAGGCAGAACAATGGAGGCATGTTCCCCAAGTATTGTAAAACCAGTAAATACTATAGTCATGCAGCAATGCGATAGCTGGGGATCTTACCAAACTGTCCCATCAGGCCCCCGTGGTATTCAACACTGGTCCGGGCTACTGGCAGGTACCAGGAGAAGGACCAGGAAAAGGCAGCCTTCATGACCCTTGTTGGGCTCTACCAGTTTGAATGGATGCCCATTAGTCTGTGCAATACGCCTGCCACATTCCAACAGCTTACGTAACACTGCCTAGGGGGGGCAAGTAAACAATTATTGACTAATTTGTTCTGCCGAGTTTGTGGCTCATTTACTGCATCAAGAAGAGTTGCTCCTCATCTTTTACACAGCCAGAAGATTTGCAAGCTGTTCCAATGGTAGGTCTAGTACTTGGGAAACGTAGCCAGAGAACCAGAGAGAGGTAGTAACAAACTCTGAGATGGTTTCAGCTGTCCAAGACTGGCCAAGTAATGTCCAATAAGTCTAGTCCTTTCTAAGATTTTCTGTTATTCTCTACCTTTGTTTGCCAAGCTGGATGCCCCACTCCATGTCCTTCTTCAAGGGACTACTGGAAGTAAGACTAAATAAAATATATGCCTGTCTGTGTATATAATATATGCTTTGTGTATCCTGACTTTTTCTTTCCTTTCAGGCTATATTTGATGCCAACCTAGAAGTATTTGAGTCAGGTTTGAGTACAGCAATTATGTCAAATGTACAGGTGTGTGAAATCTGGCAATACTCCTACTCACCACCAAGGAAATGGAGACGCGAACGATTTAACCTTGTTGTTATATAACCCTACAGCAGCAGAACCAGCTTCCAGAAAAGCGTTCCCTTTTGTAGAATTTACAACAACACAGTCTGTGGAAGCAGGGAGACGGCTCCTCATTTTGTTGTGGTAGGACACCATGCCCAACTATGCCACAGATGAGCCCCAGACTACCTGTAACACTTTAGAATAGTGGGTGGGTATCCACCATTTAAGTTTGTTGGAGTCTTGAAGCATGTGCAGGTGCTTCCAACAAGCAGATCAGCAGGCATGTGCCTCATGACCAGGCGAGCAGATATTAGTGCCAACTTCTGACGGGGAAACTTGAGGACAGTCGGGTCCCAATCCCCTACGAGTGGATCCCCCGAACGTAAAGAGGGCTCATGTCAATCCCTCCACCAAAATAACCTAAGATTATTGTCACTTACCCATTTCAGGGAGACAGAGAAAAAAGCCAGTGCCATACACCACCCACAGGTATGCCAACGTGATCCCTGCCCCATTACAGCCTAAAGAGGAAGGGGGAGGGGTCACAACTTGACTGGGTAATGCATTTTAATTTTGGTTTTATTCACTGTGTAGTGTATAGTACTCGGTTGCACAAACCTGTTATCATACGATTGGTGCTTGAATTGAGCAAGTGAGTGGCGTGTTTATTTTTTAGAGAATCGATTGGTTAACCCTCCTGACATGAGCATTATTGGGACGAGTCACACAAAACAAATCTGCGGACGGAGCCATAGAGAGAGAGACGGCATACAAACGAGATACAAAAGTCCGCTGATCACTCATCAGCCTTTATATATTTCAAACTAAATGTCTGCCTGGTTGTTATACTTGGGAAATATGAGGAATAACTTCACCAGCTGTCATTGCCACGACTCCACAGACTGTAATGGCATAATATCTCCTAAACTACCCAATGAAATGCTATATGCTACAGACCTCACAGTTGTAGTAAGAGACATGAAGAATTGACTCAGTCATGGAGTTTAAGAACAAGTCCAGAATGAAACAACAATGACAGAATCTAGTAGGAACGATCAAAAACCAAAAAAAGTTACACCTATCCCATAAGCTTTTCCACACCAATATTACAACCACTTTCATCAAACCATTTTATTTCATCCGCTTAAATATTAAGACGTTTTTCATCTCATTGGTTGTCATTATATTTTTACCAGTAAGGTGACAAAGGGATGTGAAAAATTACAGCCATTGTTTCACTCCAGTGCCCAGAATCACCAAGAAGGCCAAGTGTCAGCAGTGAGGAATCAATGGTGACATCATCTACAGGCACTGGTCTTGGCTCTTCTGCAGCTTAAAAAAGAGGGAGCTAAGGTCAGAAACATGATGACAAGCACTTTCATCTCTGTCGGAAAGACGATGCAGCACCAGCTCGGTTGCCATGTCACGGGGCTTGATCATCATTGCGGTACAGGGGAGGTCACAAGACAGAGCTGAAGGCAATGAGATTCCTGTAAATGAACACTACGTTTTTCATGGGCTTACTTCTATATCTACACAGTGAAAGGAACACGCCGTTTTTTAGGGCCTCACTATTATATCTACCCAGTGAAAAGATCTGTGCTAGTCTTTTCTTTTTTTACCCTTTTGCGGTAAATAGTACACAAAATCTAAAAAAACTATTACAGAGTAGAAATTGCAAGTGCATCAGTGACTCTTGCAAATTGCAAGAATATTCATATGGAAATCTATCAATCGTATAATAATGCAAACCAAAATAATGCACTCCCAAGAATATCAAGTCTTGAGCAGTTTGTTTAAATTTGTTAACATTATTTAAAATAAAACTGTTTACATTGTTTTTAATTAGGAAACCAGAAGTTGACATTCTTTTGCTTGATATTACCTAGGATTGTTTTATAGGAAATTTCTTATGTAAATAAATTCTACTGCATACTATACCTTATCTGAAGAAACATTTTATGAGAGGAAGGGAGAGTATGCGTGTTGGTGTGTGCACGCGCACTTGTGCTTTTAACAAAGTACTGTAGCTGTGTTCACACAGTACTGCTTTCAAGTGGTGCTATGCAAGCCGCACCTTGTTAGACCATGGAAGCCTCCATCGTCATCTAGGATCAAAGAATAACAACAATCTGAGTTGCTTTTCCATATCTTTTTTTTACATGCAGTTTATTTATACCAATAAACTCCACTTGGGCTGTGGGAGCAGAGAGTACAATTCCCCCCACTGCCACTGCTCCACTTTCCCGTTTTTCAGTTTGCAATCATCAATCATGGGGATTATTCCCCTCATCTTATTTGTCTTTTCCTTGTCTAACAGTGTTGACATTTTGTAATTGAGAAATGACCTCATGTTTTAGTCATGTTCTTTCAAAGTGAGATCAACTAACAGTTTGCTCCTCCCTAAATCTTATTTGTAGTCAGCAGTGCATCATTGTAGGTTTTAAATGTGTTTTTCTACATCCCTTATCGGATTGCTAGCTAACTTAACATGCACAGTTTGCGTGTCCGTTTACTAACAAGCAGCATATCAGCTTTGAGCCAACGCTAGCAAAACGCCTTGCATTCACCAGTGGCAATGGCCATGGACCGCACATTTTTCATTTTACAGCACTCGGTACTCCTAAATTGAAAAGTATTGTGGCACCAAGATTTTTTTTAGTATTGTGGGGCTAGATCTGCAGTTTATCTAGGTAATTTGCGCTCTGTTTCATAGACTGTGTGCGCTGGTGGGTGGTAGCATATAATTTTGTTTGCACAAACAAATGCAATTGTTTATTTAATGTGATATTTTCTCAAAGGAACCCGTTGAAATTCGGTAACCAACTCAGTGCTGCAGTTCTAGTGGCCAGATTGTGGTTTAGAATCCCTGGGTCATTGGGCATGAGGGACCAAGGTCGGCCACCACTCACTTTCATTAATACATGAACTAGTGTGATAACAATCTGAACCAAGGGCGGCAAGATACATTTTCAAGCAATTCACAAATATTGTTAAGGTGAAGAAACGTTCAATACACACAAATTATGTTGGATGAGATTTCCTGTCGTAAAGCACAGGAGGGAAAAGCAGAGCCGAAGCATGCTGGCAGTAGGGACTAAAACAAACATTGTTTATCATATTTGGATGTAGTCCATGATGGGACAAGTTCCAGAATACAAACAAACGTTACAACAAATGAAATACTGGATTCAGTAGATACACACAATTTTAAAATGGCTCTTGATAAATAAGCATGAAACGACAACAAAATGAATCCTCGGTAGACTCTTACAAGGGATGACGGGGCACTACCGCAGGCCATGCTACGTTTCCCACAAATGTGGGCAAAATCTCGTGACCAGACAACTGTGTCGAACATACGAGAAAGGAAGCAGGAAGCAGAACAGTAGACAAAATTTTCACTTGCAAGCCTTTTTCAAGGAAATTACCTTAATCAAATGTAAAGCAGCATATTTATTTTTTAATCTTGCTATGAAAATTCAAAGGTTTTGCAGAATGTACACGTATATCACTAGATGTATGCTGGAGCCAGCACCTCCTTCCCCTCTGCAATCTTATGTATTTTAATCAGATTGGTTTATATAATTTGCCAGTAAATGCCTGAAATATATTCATGCACACATTTTCTCCATAAATGCACATCAGGGATTTAAGCAAATAAGAATGAAATGAATATTTATTTACATCAGCGAGCTCCCCTATCTTCTACATCTCAAGTGACCCAAAGTGGTGATAGACATCTAACTTTGCACAGCTAATGCAAAAGACTGTCACACTGATATGATCTGTACCTGTAACGGAGCAATTGCAAACACGGACATTTGGTGTGCATGTTTATATTGGTTTGTAGGAGTTAAATATAAAGATTACATTTCTATGCATGTGTTCATTTAATTTGCCACAATGAAATTGCACAGAGAAGGAGACCCTATACTGGTCAAAGTTTATTGTATTGAACTATTGAAAACGAATAGGGGTAAACATAGATTTTTGTTCTTATTTGGAAGAGTTTTGTTCATGCATCTCTTTTTGTTTAATTAAATTTTCACTCGGCTGTTACGATTGTTGCTTCTCAGCGCCAGGGTCCTGGGTACGGATCTGTCTCAGGCCTCGGTCTGCATGGAGTTTGCATTTCCCCCCCCCCGTGTTCGTGTGGGTTTTCCCCAGGTTCCCTGTTTTCCTCCCGCTGTACCAAAGACACTTGCGTGGATAGGTGGCTGCAAAATGGGCCCTGTGTGAGTGGTTGTCTGTTTTTCTGGGTGTTTCTGTGTGTTGAACTAGTGTCTCATTCTGGGGGTTCCCTGTCCTGCGACCTATGCCTGCCGGGTTAGGCTACGGAAAATTAATGAATTTAACCATTCACCCGTCATTGTGTTGTCCACCCGTCTTGGATAACAATAAAACCGCCATTGGGCATCTACTTTTCGCCTAAGTCATTGGTCTTGATATCTCCTAACGTTCTTCCCACAAAAGTATGTTTCTACATACATATCTTTTACAAAAAACATTATTTGTTAAAATCTCCACATGAATACTTCATATTCTTTGCATCTCACCAAGACACTTATAAATTATTATTTTTAATCTCAAAGAACTTGGAGGACTCGTATCCCAAAAACAAATTCAAAACACATCTTAAATTATACATGTCTTTCCATCAAAAGCCTATAAAAATAGCCTGACAGCGCGTCTCTGATCTTTAAAATGTTAACTGACTTTAGTAATTCAGTATCTAGACTGTAAAAAAAATGTTCTGCACACCAAAATGTCACTTACCCGTTTTCAAAATAAATAAAAAAATACATTATTCGGCATGCATAACAATCTGAAATATTCACAAAATCCAAGGTGTCACTTTCATTAAAAGATAATCAGCAGCTACAAGACCTTCTAAATTAATCTGGGCCTGCCATCAGTGACTCATAGCAGAATTGGGACCTGTGCTGACAGTAAATGTGTTAAAAATTGTTTGGGTAGGATAACGCTAAACGCTAAAACCCTAGCAGGATTTTCTTCATGTAAAACGTTTGCTCTCATTGGATTTCTGTAATAAACTTCAAATATCATTTTGCGGCCACAAGCAGCGCATGCCAACATGGGTTTACCTTTTGAAATCAATTACAGAGGTACAATAATTAATTTATACTGCTTATATAACTGCAAAATCTTGTATTCCTGAGAGAGAAGCTCATATATTATACACAGAAAGCCATCTAGAATGTAGAGTATATAGGGTTTCAACCAGGAAGGACAAATCAGGACAAAAAGCCCCTTCAATTTTCTAAAACCAAATATACAGAGGATATCAATCCACTGTCAATTTCTAAAAGTCTATAGTTTGGCACTGCCATTCATTACCACACAAACAATTTTCTGCACAAAGCTTTGCTTGTCACTTTATAGAAAACATTCAAGGACTCA
This sequence comes from Hiodon alosoides, assembly GCA_025775065.1. Lineage (NCBI taxonomy): Eukaryota > Metazoa > Chordata > Actinopteri > Hiodontiformes > Hiodontidae > Hiodon > Hiodon alosoides. The sequence goes on from JAOYSI010070037.1 coordinate 15,179, forward strand.
GATGCTTATTTCCGCAGTAATTCTTAAATACTCCTTCAAGAAATGTGGATTTTCAAAATAGCATCAGTCTCACCCTTGTCAAATGTGCCGGAGTGACAAGTGAGTTGTGACGAGGGCTGTGCGTGGCATTTTTATTTCCCCCAGCCCTCTCTTTGAGGAATTCTTAACAGTCTTTGAGCGGCAGAGTTCCTCCCCTCTGATGAGTTTCAGAGGAGAAAGTCATTAATTAAAAAAGGAAAGAACACTCTTAAGAACTTTTGAATTAAAAAAACAAGGGCTGCTTTCTTTGTTTCCCGTCCTCTGATGATACAATTGCCTGTTGATTAATGTGCTAGAACCATGTGCGCTTCATTGTGATCAATTGTGTTTAAAATGCAATGTCTTTGCTAGAAGCTTACGAATTTCCTTGGAGAAACTTTGCAATCGCAATCATTTAAAATCCCTCTAGCTTTGAGCAGCTAAACAATGTTTAATTTCAATCTCCTCGCTGTCCCATATGAAATGTGCTATACTGCAAAACCTGAATGAATGACAAACAAAATGTGAGAATCAAGGACAATGCCATCTTATTTTCATTATATGATAAAGTAGGTAGAATGAAAAGAAATGAACTAATTTAAAAGAGTTGGCCTATAGGTCAAGGACAGCTGGAGCAAACAGGCTCTGATTTCTTTCAAATGCATATAAATAAAAACATTAAGTTTTCATTCTCTGGATGGAAAGCTAACACTTTTGGTTTTTTACCTCCTCTTGCTAGTTTGCTACAGTATGTCAGAATCCCTTTAGGGGTTCAAGAAACCTATAATTAAAGAGATTTGTGTTGCCTTCATCCGCTAGTTGTTATTATTATAGCGCAAAACCTTGGTTATGTGGAATTTTTCTAGTTCGGAGACAAGCAAGTCCGCAGATAAACATTGCACAACCTACAGCTGGATATGAATTTCCATGTCACTGTATCTGATTACAATGTACTTTGACACAAAAGTAACTCCATTTGAGAATATCAAAAAGAATCATATGAAAATGTACACACACACACACACACAGACAAGACAGACAGATAGATATTTAAACAACTTGATACACAAGGAAAACAAATAACATCCTTTACACCTTTGAGTACAGCATACGTGCTTGGGTACTTCCATCGTCTGTCCTTATCCACCCATATATTCCAACAAAACGAGAGATACATGTGTGACAAGCATGTATGAATTATAACATTCACTAGTGTAGCTATTGTGCGTGCAATCTTCATTAAAATCTTTCTTTGGAATCCTTTGCCTGTGTTGCCATAGCAAACGGTGGGAAACTGCAGCACTCCTCTGTTCCTCTGCAAGTTAACTAAAACTCAGTCCAAAAAAAGAGAATATTCTATTTTAATTGAAATGACAACCTTTTATAGCACATTTAACCCAGTGCAAACCAAATGAGAAGAGGCGGTGGTATAAGAGGCTAACCTTAACTCGGCAAGGCTTCTGTGTAACTCCATCATCCCATCAGCAAACAGCAATCATTAATTGAAAGCTTTGTTAACGTCTCACAATAATGAAAATGACAGTGCCCAGCAGTGGCGCTGACAACTTTACAGCTCTTCCTGTGCCTTAGTGAGAGGCAGTTCTTACCTCATTCGTGTTCCACCTGTGTCTCTCCTTTGGCAGCGAAGAACATTTTGGTAGACATTCAAGCAGCTTTTTGGGCAGGTATATTTTCAAATGTCCATGTTCATCTAAAATAAGAGCAGAACAGAATTAAACAATGTTAAAAGTAACACAAACTGAAGTATAGAAATGTATATTTACATATATATCTCCCACTCCAAGACCATACAGCACTATCCCTTTCAGCATGTACATTGGAATACCAATTTCACACGTACTCTGAAATACATTTATTTATACTACTTATTTTATACTACCTTTTCTGGTTATTAGCAGCTGCAATTTTGTTATTTTACTTGTTCTTTCAACAATGCAGCAAAGGCAAAAGAATCAGTTTCTGGTGGCTTTCTCGCTGCTCCAATATCACGAGGGCTTGAATTTGTGGCAGTGGCCAAGCATGGGCAGCACCACACTGTGATGGTCTTTTATGAGGGTAAGCATTTCTCCAACTCCAGTACTAGGGCGAACACCACAAAATGCTAAAAACACAGCCGCTTAAGCCAAAGCTTTAGCGAAAGTCCATTCTATTTAAAACTCAGAGACAACTGCAAAAAGCCGGCATAAATCAGCTTGGGGTATTCTCAGCTCCCGGCGACCAGTGACACCTGAGGTTTCCTGGAGGCTGGTCAGGGCTGTGGGCTACAGCCTGCAGCATGTTAAATGATGAGAGGATGGTGAGGACTGTGGGCTATAGCCTGCAGTGCGTTAAATGATGAATGGCTCAAAGGCGGGTGGGTCAGATAAGTTTATCTATGTTTGCTGTGGTTTCTGCAGCAGACAAAGGCAATGTGTGTGATTCAAAGTAAAACAAATTTAAAATAAAACTCATCCATTAGTTGTTTTAATATTAGATATCCCTGTCACCACTCAAATATCCACCATATTATCGAAAAAAAACCAACAGTTTTTGTTACTGTTCAATGTTATTGTTCTTCCTTGGACCTCTAGAACCACAATCACAACGGTATCACATTTTTTAAATAGTTAACATTACTATGCTAACCTAATCCCTATTTACTCAATATGAGGCATAAAGTAACCCCCTTTGTTTCATTCTGGTTAACTTATTGCAGTACGAAACACAATAAAGTTTAATTAAATCTAGGAAATTGGTTACGAGTATTAGCAAGCGTGAAAATGCCCTGACTATATTTTTCAAACTGAACTGCAAAATGATCATTTCACCAATACAACAGTTTTGAATGCTAGTGAAGTATTGGCTAGTGAAGTATTGGCTAAGGTGTTAGATAACTAGAGAGTTGCACATAGAAATTTAACAGTTAGGCTCCCCTGAGCAATGTATCAATGTGCATTGGGGTCACATGCATGGAAAACATTTTTGTGACCTTGCTAATTTATCCAATATGCAAAAACACATATAATCCCACATTCCAGTGAGCTACTCATTATAAGTTAACTGCTGAATGATGTAGTAAAACGTCTGTATGACATTAGATTTTTTTCTACATGAATGCCAAGATTAATTTTAAGGTAGCACACATTGGGTGTACCTCCATCACCTTGACAATAATGGATAATGGAGTGTACAGCCTTCTTAAAATAACTGTAGAAATATATGCAATTATTTGCATTCCTGTACGACCCATCTCATAAATATTGAAATGCAATTATCTTCAGAGGTAAACAGCAGTGACAAGTGATCAGGGGAGTGTGTGACAAATACAGAATAGAGGATAAAAGATAAGAGAGAAAGAAATAAAAGAACAGAATCAAAAGGCAGGGAAGGAGATGCAAACAAAACTGTGTGGAACAGAAGTAAACAAAACAAGCCAAACAAAAACAGCAGTGAAACAAAGGCAATGTAGACAAATCTGCAAACAGAACACAGAAAAGTACGGAGGAAGGGGTGATAAGCTGGTCCATTTAAAAAAAAAAAAAAAAAAAAAAAAAAAAAACATATTTCCCACCAGGCAAGAAAGGGGACATAGTGCATCTTGTTACACATGGTGTCTTCACTTTGGCCATGTGTATTTATGTAAACTTCCGGTAGTGCACAGTTGGCAATCTCTTCAACCTTCCACTAAGTACTGAAGCTGCTAAAAAAAGTCCTCTAAATAATAAAGTTTGATCAACTGATGATGTCATAGTTTTTAAGGTAATTTTCAATGGTCAAATATGTGAAAATGGATTTATACACAACACATTTCATTTTTGTAACTATATACCAAGGCTAGCTATATATATATATATATATATATAAAAACACACACACACACAATATATATAATAAACCTTTTTTATTCAAAAACAAGTAAAAAAACTTTTTAACTTGCAAACAGGTGCCATATGGAGTCAATCTCAATGCATACATATTACTGGGTAATAGCGTGTTTACTGGGTGAAAGTATTTTAGTATTTTAGGTAGGTTTTTTTATTTATTTTTTTTACATTTTGTTCCTAAGGAAGTGGTGGTATCTGGTGCAAGGACACGTTTCTGTCAGATTTTCCCAGTTAAACCATGACGTGAACATGAAATAATTCAGTAGCCATTCTACTGAACAAAAATGATTTAGTTTTCAGAGAAAACGCAATGTCGGCTGAATCAGAGACCTGTTGTATTAGAAGATGTGTTAAGCTGAACTGGGCCAATTACTCTCCGAGTCCTGACGGAGAAAAAGCATCTCAGTGGCGTATGATTTCTGCCGCAACCTTCCCCCCCCCCCACACAGGGTGATAGACTCATTAGGAGTCCAGATACAAGTTAGCCTCTCCACAGACACAAAGCAGAGGGCTAATTTAAAGCAGAGACCGATGAGGCTATTCAGACTCACACTTAAGATGTAATGGTATAATGTAATCTTTAGCAGTGACCTGTTAACTTCACCTGCTGGAAAGGATATTCCACCCACGCTCATCTATCAATTAAAAAGAACTTGGATTGATCTGCTCTCAAACTGAAACTCCATTTCTGGAATGAGATTGCTTTCTGGAAAATGTAAGCAAGCTTCATTTGCGCTAATCTATTGCATTTCTGAACCACGGATGTGCATTTTTCTTACCCCCTCAAAGGTTCCCTCGGCTGTGGTTGCAATAGAAAAAAACACTTTAACAGTGGATATCCATTTTCTTCACCTCTGCGATCCTTACTGGTAATCATTTGTCACAAATAGCAGCATAATGGAATGGACATTTTCCATTTAATTTTATGTATAAGTATATGGGTTACAGAACATAAGTAGTTTAGATTTACCATTTTATATCTTATTACAAAGGGTTAAGTAATCTCTTCTTGGTCACAAAGGTATTCCACTCAAGGCCTCTTCCCCGTTTCCTTGCAGAAACAGCACTCTGTTTCATATCTGTTTCCAGAGGCTAAGAGCTCCTAGTCCATCAGCTGAATAAAAATATTTTTTTTACTTTTGGGTGCACGTTTCATTATGCTATTAATTTACTACATATTTATTGATGTGGCGTAAATCTCATTAAACTTAATGAATTCATCCTCTGGATTATTTTTAGTTTTAGATACCATTTAAACTCTTTTGGTTTAGATAATTAGCCAAAGTAAAGACACAAAGTAAGTTTGAATAATATTTAGCTACAACCAGCAGAAAAATCTATAAAGATTTATTTCAGCACTAAAATCTGCCATGAACTCCTATTTAGAATATGGTAACTCAACACTGTTGGTGGTGTATGTTGTCTGCATGTGAGAACTTGGTGTTACACGAAACGCCTTTTTCCGTATTCAGTCATAGCCCTAGTCAACAGCAATCAATTGCAAGTAATATGAATTTGAAAAATGTCAAGATTTTGTCCGTGTCCTCAACACGTATTCCAAAGGGCCCTAAACAGGGGGGCTGATCTTGAGTTTATCCCTGGTTTATTCTGTAAAGGCTTCACAGAGGGTTTAGGATATTTTACAGTATCAGTCCTGCTGCCTTGCACAGGTTTCACCCTGGAGACAGGAATAGGTAATGAGAGAGCTGACAAAAACAAATCTTAAATCAATACTTTCCCTGATGCAGATGTATTCTCCTCAGTTTCTTACTGTGTGCGCGGTTAGATCGACAGATTTCGATTGGAACTGCTAACCAGAGTAACAGAGTTGAGGGGTAATATTAGGGAAAGTCGTAGAGTTCCTACACTCTGTGGGAAGTTGTTTTTATCTGTTTTATTCTTACTTAATCAGATTGATTTTCTTCCCATTTCAACAAATGAATGACTTCTCTGGTTTGTCAGGTTTTTCGTGATGCCAAAATTTCAGTTTCTCAAATTTGACCCAACAAAAGAAAGAAAAACCATTGCTTTCAGAGATCTAAAGGACCTTTGCAGCCGGAAAATTCACTGAAGCTGGCCAGTATCAGGGTGAAAAGATTGACCGATTTTTGTCGTAATTTCAAACGAGCGTAAACAATTTATAATGCAATTCCACTAACAACTACTCATATGGACATGCTCTTCCAGATTACACAGTATCAAATCTGAACTTGAAGGTTATTTTCAAGGTCATTTCAGCTTTTTTTTTTTAAATTGTAGCCAATACTACTTAAGGCTAAGTAATCTTTTGATCCCCTATAAAAAAAAGTCAGCAAAGGCCAACATATGCTTTAAATTGGTTAATAAACAAAAGTAAAAAAATAGAAAGAGTGCAGAAAATACCACGTTGATGACAAAAGCCATTTACAAAAGCAAAGTTGGTGAACTGAATCAGTGGAAAAAATTAGTTTGATCTCATATATTTAGGGTACATGGTGTTTGGTGTGTAGGTTTTCAAGGGATTCAGACACTTCTATCAGGCAAGCTTTCTGTAAAGCTTCTACTATCCAATCCACTGACTTCTACTATCCAATCCACTGACTATGAACCAGTCACAGAGTGAGTATTTACCATTGAACAAGCTTCAATATACTCCTTCGGAGTTACTCCTTCTGGATACAGACCACTCCTAAGCACCTAAAACTTGGTTAGAAACAACTGAAGCATCACCTGGGAGACAGACACTGTCAGAGGCTCAGAATAAATTCAGCTGGGCCTGAAGGCCAAGGACAAAGCACAGCAAGTAATTGAAAGTCGCACACGCACAAAGCAAACCAGTGGGCGTGACTTTAAAATTCACCATCAAGCATGTTTAACCTGTGTGGATCAATTAAAAGACAAAACTCCCCACCTGGCACAATCTCTCAACCAGGAATGCAGCCAACTGAGCAAAAGGCACAAGACCCCAATACAAGCAGCCTAAATATATACCCTCTATCTATCTATCTATCATATATATATATATATATATATATATATATATATAGAGAGAGAGAGAGAGAGAGAGAGAGAGAGAGAGAGATTATCACTCAGGACAGTATTGTGCTGAATGAGCTCTGTTTCTGAAAGCAGGCCAAATTGCCATGTAAAATCAATCGCACGCACGCACGCACGCACGCACGCACGCACGTCAACACAATGGAAATCAACCCTTATAATACCGGGGGGGGGCGCCCCCCCCCCCCGGCAAGCGCGCCA